>JAJOOR010009061.1:0-41495 GCA_036250505.1 Solanum acaule
AGCTCGCATACTCGTACATTCCATGTACTGATGCCAGTTGGCCTGCATCGTCTTATGATGCAGATACAGGTACCCCGGATCAGCATCCTGCACGTCGTTGATCCAGCTGAGCACTCCAGAGTCAGTGGTGAGCCTCCTTGCATTCCGAAGGACTCAATTATTTTATGTTCTTAGTTTTTGTTTTATTAGGATGTTGCGAGGTCTGTCCCAACATCCATCTCAATATTTTAGAGGCTTCATAGACAGATAGTCAGTCTGTTAGTTTTGAGTCTCTCATCTATGTATATATGTAAATATTCTATTTTGAGATTCGAGTTGCCTTTATGGCCATATTTTATAAGTTAAGTTGTTTTGTAATATTGCATTGCATTGAGTTATTCTGTTGGGTTAGATTTCCGTTGAGTTAAGAAAGCCAGGCCAAGGGTTCGCTTGGGGCCAGATATGGTCTCCGGGTGCCGGTCCCGCCCAGGGTGTAGGCTCGGGGCGTGACACATAATTTATCATAATATATGTTTGATGATATAATTGTCTTGTTAAAATTGAGTGATGTTTTTATGTAGCGATTAAACATCACTTTTTCTATTTTTTTGTACATGAAAAATATAGAATCTGATAATTTTATGGTTAGAATAACTCCTTGTGAAAGTAAAATTATGTGAAAGTTTTCGATAATTAATATTAGTTATAAATAAGTTAAGACCGTTAAAAATGTACACCACAACAACATAAATAATTTTTTTTTAGAGACAATCTACTTGTCTGAGATTAAACGTTCAACACTTTTCGTTATTGTTACTTTGTTAGTCTAACAAAATTTATAGAAGGAGAAAATAAATTTTAAACGATAGAAAAATAATATTGTTGACCATTTTAGAAATTCATTCTTTATTAAACTGCTGCTCTGAAGGCCCTTCTAGATGCTTCATCAATTCAAAATTATGACTTTTTAAGAAATATGTATGTATAATTTGTCATTATGAAAGTACAAGTAGATCAAAGTGTTGGATTCTAGATTCATGTTAAAGAAATATTCTCGAACATTAAAAAATTAAAAATGAGTATAACCTAGATAACTCAAACACTCAGCAATGACTTGGGACATAAAGGACAACAAATCTATGTTAATAGACATATCTTTTGTAGCTTAAGATATTACTTTTATTTAGAGCAAATTTTATTTCATATTCTTCAAACAAAGCTAGCCGAAAATAGTCATAATTCACACAAAAAATATTTAAAAGAGCCGAATGAGAAGGAAAAAAAGAAAAACATTAAAAGGGCGAAAGCTTTGTCCAAGTAAGATCATATACATGTCAAACAAAAAATAATCAATACAATTTTAAGGAGACCACAAAATAGCGAAAAAAACATACATTAAAGGGAGTAAACTATGAGATATCCAATGATAATAACAATTCATTCTAACTAGAAAAGTTCCTATGTTCAACTTTCAATCCTTAAAGTATTCATAATGTCCACTGATAAAATTTAGTAAAAATAGATAACAACAACGTAAAAACCAAAAAATATGGGCATGCAAAATTATGAACACTCAGAGGATTTTCTAAAGAACACAAAATCTCATCCTTGTATGTGAAGGAATGACGTTCTTGATGAAGAAATTAGAGATTTGTAAGGGATTTTTTTATCGTACCTTCATTAGTTCCAATAGAAAAAAACTTGTTTGAATACTCAATTAACGTTTTTTATTTAATTTGTACAAACAAATACTTATAACAATAATTTTGCAGAAACATAAACAACAAAGTTCAAAGCATGTACGAAAAAATAACAATTAATAATATAAACATAAATTAATGATTGTAAAAAACATACTAGGATCTGTAACAATAGAATGAAACAAAATGGAAAAATAAAACAATGGTGTTAGTGAGTCATTTAACAGGAGCAAAGTACACAAATATTTAATTGTCCAAAAGAAGAAGAAGTGCAAAATTTACGTTGTTTTAAAATGAGAGGAAATTCCTCTATTTATAGATAACAAAGGGTCATGTGAACAAATGCTTATTGTGTCTTGTCAGAGAGGTCACAACTCTTTGGAAAAGTTACAACCCTTCGGGAAGGTCACAACCTTTCATAAAAGTCACCACTTTTCATAAAAGTTGCAACTATTCATAAAAGTCGCAACTTTTGATAAAAGTCACAACTTTTCATGAAAGAGGAAGGCTAGTTTTGGAAATAATATAAATTAAAGGGGAATTTTGGTTTGTGGTGGCGCCACGTAGGCGGGTCTAGGGTTTTCTTTTATATATATATATATATATATATATATGATATGATATATGATTTTAAATTTTAGTCATTGTGATACTTTTTAACCATTTATTTGATGAGTAGGAGCTAAGAGAGTAAAATTAGAATTTTATTTAATTTACTTTGATGAGTAGGAGCATAGAGGGTGTATTTAAATTTAATTTATTAAGTAGGAACCAAGTAAATTTCAAATTTTAATTCTTGTGGTATTTTTTTAATCATTTCATATAGAAAGTAAGTTACATCTAGATTGTTTTTAAAAATGACATTATTCTTAAATATGGATTATCAATACAAATTTAATATAATACATGAATAATTAAATGATTTAATAATTAATAAATTTTAAAATTTGTGAAATCTTCAGATTCAAAATATCACGAATGACTATTTCAATTAATTAAAAATTGAAGGTTCTTAATAAAATATTATAGGGATTAGTATCACGATTTTTTGATATTTCAGGAGCTAAAAACAAATATAGTATATAACAATATAAAGTCAAAATGATTTAAAAAATATTTTTGACTCTTATAAATACTTATTTTACTATGAATTTAAGAAGTTTGACCAAATTATGGAGGTCCAAATTTGAAAGTCCACCCACTTATACAAAAGATATCTAAGAAGAGATCCAAAATATTCTACTACCATTTATGGAAAACTAATAAGAAGAGATCCAAAGTATTTTACTACCATTTATGGAAAATTACTTATTATACATGAGTTCATCTTACCAAAAAATATGGTAATTGATCACTATAAATATACTCGTGGTCTCAGTACTCTACATCATATTTTCTTACATTCATAAAGTAGAAGTTATTTCATGAAAATAAAAATTAAGGTCACTAACATAGATAGGATGCTGAAAACACCCATTACAAAAAATTGAAGATTGTTGAGCTTCTACAACTGAGTGAGATCTTGGAGGCATGAAAGAAGTTGAAGATGTGGTGAAGCAAAAAATGGAGCGTGTTATTGCATTTCCATATCAAATCCTTGGAAGTGCATTGGCTCCTCTATGGATGTGTAAAAATTTTCGTCAAGTTTCGATGTTGGACCAAATAAGTTTTATTAAATTTATCATTTTGATGATTTGATTTTACTTTTCAGTATGTTTATCCTAATATGAAATGATATAAACTTGTGTCATTTATTTAGTATGTGATAATTTTTCAATATTTCAATGTCAATAAATGAAAAATTAACACATACTAAATAAAAGACATAAGTTTTATTTCATTTCATATAAGGATAAACATACTGAAATGTAAAATTCAAATCATAAATATGGTAAATTTAATAAGACCTAGTTGGTCCAACATCGAAACTTGATGAAATTTTTTACTCATCCTTAGAAGGAGCCAATGCATTTCCAAGGATTTGTTATGAAAATGCAACACCACGCTCCATTTGTTGCTTCACCACATCTTCAACTTCGTTCAATTTTGCCTTCACGATCTAGCTCAGTTGTTGAAGCTTAACATTCTTCAATTTTTTTAACCGGAGTTTTTAGCATCTTTTCTATGTTAGTGAACTTGATTTTTTTTCCATGTCAAAACTTCTACATTGAGAATGTAATAAAATATGATATAGAATATTGATACCGTGAGTATAACTATAGTGATCAATTATCATGTTGTTTGGTAGAGTGAACTCATGCACAATAAGTAATTTGACATTAATGGTAGTAAAATATTTTGGATCCCTCTTATTTGTTTTCAATTATGAAATTTAAGAATCATAGTCTAATTTTCCTTTTATATACAATATTTATTACATTTCCAGTTTAGATCCTTTGTATAAGTGATTTGACTTTCAAATCTGGACCTTCATATTCTTGGTTTTGAATTCACAGTAAAATAAGTATTTATAAGACTCAAAAATATTTTTAAAATCATTTTGACTTTTTGTCGTTACATAGTATATTTGTTTTTAGCTTCTAAAGTATCAATAAATTGTGATATTAATCCTTTTAATATTTTATTAAGCACCTTTAATTTTTAAATAATTGAAATACTCATTTGTGATATTTTGCATGTGAAGATTTCACAAATTTTAAAATTTATTAATTATTTAATCATTTCATTATTCAGGTATAATATTAAATTTTGTATTGTTAATTCATAATATTTAAGAGTAATGTGATTTTTAAAAACTGTCTAGATAGAATGAAATTTCTATATAAAATTGATTAAGAAAATATCACAAGAATTTAAAATTTGAATTTGTTTGATTCCTACTCCTCAAATTAAATTAAATTAAATTTAAAATTCATTCTTATGGATCCTACTCGTCAAATTAAATTAAATAAAACTCTAGATTTACTCTCTTGACTCCTACTCATCAAATTTAATGCTTAAGAAAACATTCCAAGAACTAAAATTCAAAATTTAGAGCCAGAGCCGCTGAGTGAAGATGAAACCAAATGGCTAATCTCAGGAATTTCCAGCTTCTTGTGCTAGGTTCAGACTAGGAAACTCAGAAGACATTGAAGATCTTCCTATGTTCTCACATTTGGCATGTTCAATGAATGGAAACAACTACGATGCAATTAAAATATTTCCATTGGAAGGAGAAACTTGGCCCCTCTCTAAAGATTGGGATATGAACTAGTGTCCTCATCTTGGAAGCAATAAAAATTTCAACTATGACTTTATTGAGGTCTTGTCAAACTATGTTGATTCTATTGACGTTTTCCGTTGAGCAGGAGATCCATTTCTAGTTCCTGCAAAGGATATGTTTAGATTCTCTCATAGAATTCCTTCTATGAAGATGACAGCGCAGGGATGGAGAGGGATGATGTTCCTGTAGGATCCTTTGAGCTAGACCCTTTCTCGATAGGGTGTCTTCATTCAAGCGACGGTACAGAAGAAGAACGAAATGAAGTGAGAGGCTGGGGGGTAGGGAAAAGAGTTGAGTCGATCATGCTCGACGATCGGGAGAAGCAAAACGAAATCAGAAGCATCAAAGTTTTGTTTAGTTCACTATTTAAGTGGAAAGAATGTTACAATTGAGTACTATTGTAACTAATATGCAGATTGCAATTATAGTTCACAAAGGAAAAAGTTGCTCTAATCAAATGTACTTAACTGATCTTTATGGTCAGAAATAACTATTGAAGCTATCGTAACTCATGTTGTATTTTACCATTTAAAGTGAAAAGACTGTCTGAAATCGGGCATCTTAAATTATTGTATGAAATAAATACATTCAATTTCATACAAATTGAAGAATGTTTTTGAAATTTCTCCAATGAGGTTGTCATGTAAAATATTTAAAACTTGTATGGCACTTAAGTTTCCAAACTTAAATAAGAATTTAACCACTTAATTGATTAGATGAAAGATCAATTCCTTACATATGTAGATTGTACGATATTATTTTCATAATTGAGACATGTGTATATTTTGTTGTGAATTTTAATTTCAAATCGATCTTAAATTTTTTACCATTAGTATCAAGAGAAGGATAATCAAGATGATTCATCAAAGGAGAAAAATCCAATGATTCTCAACTATTTTGAGTTGAAATAAACAATTTTGAAAACATTGACAACAATCAAGAATCAAGGAGGCAACAAGCGCTGAGGCCTTGCGTAAATGCTGCAACACCAGAAACTGTTCTGACAGCATTTTAAGAGTTAGAAGAGTTAGCAGGACTGACATATATCAATCTTATGCAGAATATTGATAAGAAGCAACCCATGAATAATGTTCCTACAGGTTTTTGACAAGCACAGTAATGTCACACGTCTACAATGATAATTATGAATAACTAAAGGACTGTGAACAACATAGTAGACGGATATTTTGTCAAGGACGGCATTGCATGGCTAAAACGATATTTTGAATAATCAAGTGACTGCTGATGATGCATTACCACTTTGCATATATAAATTATGTGTACGTATGCATGATATGTGTGTGTATACCAACAGTTCAAACAAGATGCTTCACCTAGGACGTACTTCTGATAATGTATGTGTGTATGTATATTAACAGTTTAACAACATGCTATTACTAGCCAATAAACAAGTCTCGACAATTTCTAAATTTGCATTCAAACAAAACTTTATACAAAATAGATAAAATATTGGGTCCGTGCGCGCATGGACAACCACTATGCATCTAAGAGATGGGAGTTTAAAAGTTCAACTGTTTTAAATATAATCCATATCTGCTTATACTTCTCTTATTAAATTGTGAGTTGTTAATGCAACAAATGGGAACCCATAGATAATCCATATTAATGTTTCCAAAAGGAAGAAGGGGAAGCTAATGCGTCAAATGGATTGAGAAAAAACTTTTGATCGAATTGAATGATCCTTTGTTTATTATACTTTGCGATTCTTTAAATTTTCTCCAAAAATTATTAATTGTATAACTAACAGTAACATAGCTATTCTTGTCAATGGTACCCAAACAAATTATTTTTCAGCATTAAGGGGCATTCATTAAGGATTAAAATTAATGGCTTAACTTTCCTCTTGTTTGATTCAAATTTCTTCATTTCATTGATGTTGTGTGTTTCTTTTTGCATTGGTGTTGAGCTCTTTTTTTTATGGTGAACAATTAGAAAGAAGTTCAACATGTACACACTTGGTGACCACATTCATCTTCATCAACGATGGTGCTTGGCTCTTGGCTGAACCCCATAAACATATACATTCACTACAGAAAAACAAGGGTTATTGCGACAGGTTTTTATACGTAATACGACGGTTTTGAACCGCCACAATGCACTATAACGGCATTTTGCGAATATTTCGTAATCCTGTCTGTCACAAATGTATTACGATGGTTTTTAAGAAACCATCATAATATCTACATAAAAACCGTCGCAATATTCCTTTGTTAATGCGACATTTTTTGTTGTATAGAGCGGCGGTTTGCAACCACGTAATTGTAAAAAAAAATCATTTATATATTACGACAGTTTAGAAACACCGTAATTTTCAATTTGTGACGCCGTAAAAATTATATTTTCTTATTTTGTCAATCCATATTTACATCTTATTTATTGCACTTTATATAATTAACTTTCTATAACTAGTATATGTCACGCCCCGAGCCTACACCCTGGACGTGGCCGGCACTCGAAGACCATTGCTGGCCCCCAAGCGAACCCTTGGCCTGGCTTTCTTAACTCAGCGGAAACCTAACTCAACAACATAACTCAATGCAATGCAAGGATATAAAACAACCCAACTGATAATATCTGGCCAAAAAGGCAACTCGAGTCTCAAAAATAGAATGTTATAAATTGGTCGCTGCATTCAGTTAACTCAGTATTCAGCATCTATATCATGTTCAAATTATTTCATTGCTCTATTACTTTGTTCAGTTATATGTTATTTCTCCTTTACTCTATCCTACATGCTCAGTACCTTTCAAGTACTGACGCATACGTGCACTACATCTTCTCGTGATGTAGGTTCATATTCTTAGCATCCAGATCACGCCTAGATCGGTTCCCGATCTTCAGTTCAGCAACATCAGTGGTGAGTCCTTATTCTTCGAGGACTAGTGACATGTTTATCTTTATCGCTTTTAGTCCTTTAGTTTCAGTTTTGCTAGACTTAGCTGGGGCCTGCCCTAGTATTTCTAGTCAGTTAAAGGCTATTTTCAGACATAGTTAGATTCAACTTATTATTGAGTTAATATCTTCTTTGTATTAAACTCATCAGTATATCATTTATCTCAGTTATAGTATATGGGTATTCCCCATCTTTTCATTTTACTTATGATTTAGCTTCCGCATCAGTTTATTATCTTTAGTATACTCATGATCATGCCAGCAGGGTTAGCTTGGGATCACTTGTGGTCCTAGGTCCCATGCCCGCGTCTCGGGGGTAGTCTCGGGGCGTGACACTAGTACTCAACTAGGGCTTTTCCCACCATCAACTTCAGGCCAAAACCCTCCCCAACAATAATTACCCAAGATTCTAAGTTCTAGGAATCGAAATACGGATTAGGGGAGTAATTTCCTTACCTTTAGCACTAGAAATCATGGAAAACTGTCAATAATCACCCTGGGTCGTCCCTTAGCTCTTAAGAACGAAGTTTTGCAGAAAATAACAAAATTTGAGTTTTTCCACGACTTAATTTGCGACTGGCCCACCATGACGGACCCCATCCCACCACAACGTCCCTGCCCTGGCGGCATTAATCCCACCCCAGCGGCTTGCACGGAGACAGAAGCTCAGAATTTGAGTTCCAAACTCCTATTTCACAACACACCTTCAAACCAAGACATTCTAATACTATCCTTTCACACCAAGATCAGTTTTGGGAGTTCTCGCACGAATTTGATTCTGCAAAGCCGTACAAGCTCCTTAACATCTTGGCTATCCACTCATGTGATAAAATTCACAATTAGAACCACAATCATTACCAAATTTCCCTAGATCCCACATGACTCAGATTTCATCCAAGTCTGGTGTAACGACCTGATTTCGTCGTTAGGGAAAAGCCAATGGGGAAATAATTGGGGCCAAATTTTTTTTGAGTAATAACTTGGAATTTCCTAGCCTAGACCGGATCTGGATTAAATAAGAGTCAGGCAAGTCTAGAGAAATCTTGTAACAATTGAGTGATCTAATTATGATTTTGATCACATGGTTGATAGCTAAGATGTTAAGGAACCCGTACGACTTTACGAAATTGAATTCGGGTGAGTTGAACTCCCATAACTGATCTTAGCATGATCAGGTATTTTCTGACTGTCATGGGATAAAGGTGTGTTGTAAAATGGGAGTTTGGAATTCTTAAATTTGCTTACTGTTTTCGTGCAAGCCGCCAGAGCGGGATTAGTGCCGCCAGGGCGGGGCCGCTGTGGCGGGTTGGGTCCTACTGTAGCGGGACAGACGCAACTTAATTCAGAAATAAAACCCCAAAAACATTTTATTCTACACTTTTCGACTTTGAGGGCTAGGAGACGACCCCCCATGAGAGTTCTTGAACGTTTTTCACTATTTTTGAGGCTAAAGGTGAGGATTTTACTCCCCAAATCCATATTTCGATCCGTAGAATGTAAATTCATGAGTAATTATCGATGGGGGAGAGTTTTGATCTGGAATTTATGGTGGAAAAATCCCTAATCTGGGTATGGGGATCAAGGTTTTGGTCTAGCATTATTGGGTTTGTTATAATCCAGATAATTAGACCTTTGATTGTTGATCCTTGCATATAAATTGTTGTTTGTAGACCTAGAACAAGCGGAAATAATTCGAAAAGGATAGATTCAAGTGCCTTAGGGAATTCAAGTTTGGATTTAAGGTAGGTGATGATTGTGATTCTATGATTGTGTGATGTATGTTTGTTCTTGCTTCATTATGAAACATGTATGTATATGAATGTTGCAATATTGATCACACTTGTTGTAAATGAGATAAATGAATGGTGGTTACCATGAAATCATAACTTAACTGTATGATCTTGAGGATATACTTTTGATTGTGATTGTGGTGTGTTGAATGGATCGGTTGCCACGTTCCGACATAACTAACTTGGATCGGTTGCCAAGTTCCGGCATAACTAACTTGGATCGGTTGCCATGTTTTGGCATAATCATTGGATCGGGTACCACGTTCCAGTATGCTAACTATTTGGGTGTGGGTTCTATGAGAGGACTATTGAATTGGGTTCCGTGAGAGGACCATTGAATTGTGTTGTGTATCTACTTGTGATGAATTCATTCATTTCTAATGACGATTGATATTTGAAGACAGTATGTTGCTCTAAATTTATATAACTGTGATATGTAAGAATCGTGAAGTTGTTCATTGTTCGTATATGTTGTTGATATTGTATATGTTCGATATGTGCATGTGATTATATTGTTGTATTGACTAATATATGTTACACTTATTGGGATAGCCACATGATCCTACCAGTACACTGTGGTTGTGTAATGATACTGCACTTGCTCTTTCTTTGTTGAGTACAGGGCATCTTTAGGTGGCTATTGATAGACCTCAGCTAGGTGACTATTGACCGTGATCGGATTCAAGGGTGAGCCAGTTCTCTCAGGCTACCATGGATCTTTCTTATTTAAGTCCACTCTTTTTGGACTCAGACTATTTGTTTAAGGTGCTGTTTAGTTTCAGGGTTGTACCCCTTTTCCTTAGACTTGTCAATAGTAGAGTTTTGGTACATTGACTTTCAGGTTATAGGGTTGAATTTCTGCATTAGTTTAGTTAATTTATTTGTTTAAAACTTGGGGAGTTTATGGGAACTCCATATTTCTTTTAGTCATTTAAACCTGCTTCCGTATCTTTAAATGCCTTATTTTTCATAAAATTTGTATGTTTGGGTTGTAGTAATGGTTCTCCTACCGGAGAGTTTATGTCGGTGCCAATCACGACGGTCTGGGTCGTGACAAAGTTGGTATCAGATCCCTAGGTTCGTTGATCTCATTGTACCAAAACGAGTCTAGTAGAGTCTTGCGGAACGGTACGATGATGTCCGTACTTTTCTTTGAGAGACTATAGGACTTTAGGAAAAACTCACTTCTTTCTACTCCTTCGTGCTATGACTTGAATCCAATTGGTATCTGGGTGATACAAATTAGTATCTTTCCTCTTTCACTGTATGGTCTGACCTAGAGCAACAAAAGTGGTAACACCATCACTAGCAAGAGAGGATGTGTATAGACTACCGACAGTTAAATAGGGTCACCATTCAGAACAAGTATACATTGCCTCGGATAAATGAACTTTTTGACCAATTGCAAGGTGAATGATTTTTCTCTAAGATTGATTTAAGGTATGGTTACCGTCCGTTAAAGATTGAGGCGGTTAAGAATTGTGTTCGACCAAGTTCTATGATTGAAATTAGTAGTTTCGTGGGGCTCGCTAGCTACTATTGTCGCTTGTGGTATAAGTTGAGTCCAATTGGTATCTCCCGATTCCAATTGGTATCTCAATGAAGTGAACTAGATGTCGTAGTCCCGACTGAAGGGACACAAGCAAGTTAATTAGAACTAAGAAGGTTCCAATTGGTATCTGGCCTTAGGGGGCCGTATAAGGCATAGAGGATCATTAATGGTCGTTTATGGAACGGACGAATTAAAGAATTTGAACTTGTCTGCAAGTTGTAACTGCTTGAGTGTCGTGAAACTTGTTGTGAAAAGAAAGTCATCACGAGATTAGGTGCAAGGGTCTATATAAATTACGATGTGGTTCGTAAGCGAGAAATCTAGACGTGCATTGCGACCAACTGATAACTGTGTGAGTCTAGGTATATCCTGGGGACGAGGATATTGTAGTGTTGAAGTAACGTAAAGGGATTTTGGAGCATGTATCGTTGGGTTGACTCGGGGTAGGCAATGATTATCCTAGGTAAGGGGATTGAGTACTGTAAAAATGTCTGTGTTATAGCTGGGAACCTTTGGGGGAAATTGGAAAATAATAAAAACCTAGAAAAATTATTGGCGGGATTCTGTTTTCATCAGGGTAGCTGGGGTGGGATTTTCCCGCCAAGGCGAGGCCACTAGTGTGGGATTCCTCTTGCCAGAGCGGGACAGGGTGAGACAGAACCTCAGCCCTATCTCCCCTATTTTCTCTATTCACAATTATGGACCCCGAATCGTACCCAAACTAACCCCCGCGATCTAATTATGTGTTTAGCAATTGAATATAAGCTATAAAGTGTGTTAAAAAAATTTGTGGTGAACCTGGAGGAAATCAGCGAGGCCGTGGAGGCCGGTGAAATAGTAATGCAGGTAGAAGAGTAGTGCAACCAGGAGAGGAGGTTGCCTGTCAAGACGATAGGGCTCAGTTATATGCTTTTTCGGGCCAGACTAATTTTGAGGTATGTGATGCAGTGGTCACATGAGCTACTCTTGTCTGTGCCTAGATGGCTATTGTTTTGTTTGATCCGGGTTCTACTTATTCCTATGTGTCAGTTCAATTGCCTTGAGATTTGATGTGGTTTGTGATATACTTGATGCCCCCATCCATGTTTCTACCCCAGTTGAAGAGTCAATCATAGTCACCCACGTGAATCGTGTTGTCATGTTGTGGTTATGGATTTTCAGATTTGGGTTGATTTGGTTATGCTAGATATGACTGACTTGATATAATCTTATGCATGACTTGGTTGTCCCCCTATTATACCGGGCATAATTGTAATACTAACTAGGTAACTCTAGAGATCCCCGATAGGGAAAGATTAGAGTGGGAAGGGGTGTACAAGCCTAAGCTAGCTAAGATCATATCGTTTATTTGGGCTGGGAAACTGGTGGGGCAGGATTGTTTGGCTTATTTGGCTCATGTTTGGGATGTTGAGGTTGAGTCTCCCTCTATTGAGTCTAATACAATGGTGTCAGAATTGAGAGAGCTTAAAGCTCAAATCCAAGGGCTTCTTGATAAAGGTTTCATTTGTCCTAGTGCTTCCCCGTGGGGTGCTCCTGTCTTGTTTGTTAAGAAAAAGGAGGGTAGTATGAGGATTGGTGATTTTATCTTAAGCCATAAATGAATGGATTGATACCGAAATGACAAGCTTATGGATAAAGAAAGTCCCATTGAGTATACTTGGTTGAAGTTAATTGAGCAGTTTAGTAAGTAAATGTGTATAAAATTGGGTTAGCCCTTTGAATTTGATGGGTATACCTGAGTTTGAGTAGTCATGTCGATGAAAAGGTTGACTTCGTAGCGATAGCCAGGGCTAACCGAGTGTAATGGTGGTATGAGTTAGTGATGGATTGTGATGGGATGGAACTATATAATAAAATTGTGGTTAAGCAAAATTTGTATAGTAACTACGACTTGCGAGTATCCAAGGTTGTGGTTTTCTACTAATTGGTGAGTAACGTGGTTGTATGGAAAGTTTTAAGAGAGGGTGGGACACCACTCGAATAGAATTTGAAAGAGCTAGAGTTATAATGAAGGAAAATATAGTGGAATGTAGTACAACCTTTAGAGAGAGACGAGAGCAATAATATTTTATTTGATTACAAAGGCTAAAAGGATATCGTCAAAGGGGTAGGTAATTGGGTTCAGAGACAGGTGATTTCATTCTTTTTGTTGTGGCTATGGTAATAGTGTCACAAGTCCATCAGATGGGTCAAAAACTATCGAAAAAGACTTGAGAAAGGAGTGTACAGACATTGGCTCGAGTGTGATGATAAGTGCTTTGTTTTTGTTTTGAGTTTAGTAATGAGTATGATTGAAATTTTAGCTAAATATATGGTAAGATCAATGAAGATGCGATCAATGATAAACAGAGATCCATGAATTCATAAAAAATTTCAAGGTACAAGCTAATGTTGATAGAGAAAGGGATTGTGTTATATGGTGGAAATTACAATTCAGATTTTTCATTCTGAGTCTACATTCACGGTGATGTATTTTGTCAAGGTATGAATTGGCAAGGTAAGAAATGATCAATCGTATTCGGTATTGAGCATTTGAAAGAAATTACACCTGGAGTGAGTCTTAAGTTTACTACTATTGATTGTTAAGTGCCTAAGAAATGTTTCATTTTTTTGAAGTTGATTTATAATAAGGTAAAAGGTCGGAGTGTTTGTGATGGTTATTAGTGTTGTGAGTATGATTCACTAGCTATGCTTTAGTGTGTTTTCACTTTTGTGGGTGGATCCCTAGTGGTGGATCAGGGGTACCAAATCCTGCGATGTTCTCTTGGTTGAGTGGGAAGATTTGGTTATTTTGAATGACATAATTGGTGTTGTCTTGGAGTTATTAAAGTATTTTAGTGGTTCTACATGTACCACCTTGCATATGAGAATTTATAGAAGAGCTACCATGCATATTTGTGGTTGTCCAGCAATGTTAATATTCCTCTAGTCATCGAGGTCATGTATCGATTATGTGTGGTTGAATGTGGGGGTCATTGGGTCCAATTCTACTATTCTTAAGAGGTAATCTACAATTACTAAATCTAGTGTTTCGATAGTGTTGTTGGAGGGGTTGTATGCTTGGACATATCCCTCAATGTGTATCTGAATTCTAAAGATCAAATTTGTTATAACTTAAGCTCATGGGAATTTATGTTTTGAAATGGAGATATTGTTAAGAACTATGATTGTTTGGGTATTATGAGTGTGTGTTGGGTGGTTCAGGTTCACCTCTAATTATATTGTGGGAAGTTTTGATTTATGATTTTACAATGGTTATGTGAGAAAGGATTCATCCTAATGTTTGTGTCAAAGTCCTTGATAACATATGGTAGACATGTGGACGATCAAACTTTGGTGGTTATTGGGAATAACTTCATTGTTAGTTAAGTGTACATACAACAATAATTATCACTCGAGTATTACGATGACTTCATTGAGGCATTGTATTGGAGGATGTGTAGGTATTCAATGGTTGGTTTGGGGATGAGGATATTATCATAAAGTGAGACTCAATTTTGTTAAACAAGACCTTCTGTATAAGGAAGAACCGGTTGAAATTCTTGTTTGCAATGTCTGGAAGCTAAGGACATGCGAGACAAGTATCCCCAGTAATTCGACGATTCAGATACTACTCAACCCTTACTTTAGCCAGTCATTACTAGTTGATCACTCGGGGACTAGTGATGGATAAATTGGTATGTATTGTAATGACCTGATTCTGTCGTTAGGGAAAAGCCAATATGGAAAGAATTGGGGCCAGAAAACTTTTGAGTAGTAACTTGGAATTTTCTAGCCTAGTCCAGATCTGGACGAAATCGGAGTCAGGCAAGTCTAGAGAAATCTGGTAACAATTGGGTGATCTAATTATGATTTTGATCACATGAGTAGATAGCTAAGACGTTAAGGAACCCGTACGACTTTACAAAATTGAATTCGGGTGAGTAGAACTCCAGAAACCGATCTTAGCGTGATCGGGTATTTTTTGAGTGTCATGGGATGAAGGTGTGTTGTGAAATGGGAGTTTGGAATTCTTAAATTTTCTCACTGTTTCTGTGCAAGCCGCCAGAGCAGGATTAGAGCCGCTAGGGCGGGGCCGCTGTGGCGGGTTGGGTCCCGTCGTAGTGGGACAATCGTGACTTAAGTTGGAAATAAAACCCCAAAAATGTGTTATTCTGCACTTTTTAACTTTGAGGGCTAGGAGACGACCCCAGGAGAGTTCTTGAACGTTTTTCACCATTATTGAGGCTAAAGGTAAGGCTTTTACTCCCCAAATCCATGTTTAGATCCGTATAATGTAAATTCATGAGTAATTATCGATGGGGGAGGGTTTTGATCTAGAATTTTTGGTGGAAAACCCCTAATCTGGGTGTGGGAATCAAGGGTTTGGTCTAGGGTTATTGGGTTTATTATAATCTGGATAATTAGACCTTTGATTGTTGATCCTTACATATAAAATAGTGTGTGCAGACCTTGAACAAGCGGAATGAATCCGAAAAGGGAAGATTCAAGTGCCATAGGAGATTCAAGCTTGGATTCGAGGTAGATGATGGTTGTGATTCTATGATTGTGTGATGTTTGTTTGTTCCTGCTTTATTATGATACATGTATGTATATGAATGTTGCATTATTAATCACACTTGTTGTAAATGAGATAGATGAATGGTGGTTACCATGAAATCATAACTTAAATGTATGATCTTGAGGATATACTTGTGATTGTGATTGTGGTGTGTTGAATGGATCGGTTGCCACGTTCTGGCATAACTAACTTGGATCGATTGCCACGTTCTGGCATAACTAACTTGGATCGGTTGCCACGTTCTGGCTTAACTAACTTGGATCGGTTACCACGTTCTGGCATAACTAACTTGGATCGGTTGTCATGTTCTAGCATAATCATTGGATCGGGTACCATGTTCCGGTATGCTAACTATTTGGGTGTGGGTTCCATGAGAGGAGTATTGAATTGAGTTCCGTGAAAGGACCATTGAATTGTGTTGTGTATCTACTTGTGATGAGTTCGTTCATATCTAATGACGATTGATATTGGAAGACGGTATGTTGCTCTAAATTGATATAAATATGATATGTGAGAATCGTGAAGTTGTTCATTGTTTGTATATGTTGATGATATTGTATATGTTCAATATGTGCATGTGATTATATTGTTGTATTGGCTAATGTATGTTACACTTATTGGGATAGCCGCATGATCCTACTAGTACACTGTGGTTGTGTAATGATACTGAACTTGCTCTTTCTTTGTTGGGTACATGGCATCTTCAGGTGGCTATTGATAGACCTCAGCTAGGTGACTATTGACCGTGACCGGATTCAAGGGTGAGCCATTTCTTTCAGGCTGCCATGGATCTTTCTTGTTTAAGTCCACTCTTTTCGGACTCAGACTATTTGTTTAAGGTGTTGTTTAATTTCGGGGTTGTACCCCTTGTTCTTAGACTTGTCGTTAGTAGAGTTTTGGTACATTGACTTTCAGGTTCTAGGGGTTGAATTTCCGCATTAGTTTGGTTAATTTATTTGTTTAAAACTTGGGGAGTTTATGGGAACTCTGTATTTTTTTAGTCATTTAAACTTGCTTCTGTATCTTTAAATGCCTTCGTTTTCATAAAATTTGTTTGTTTGGGTTGTAGTAATGGTTCTCCCACCGGAGGGTTTGTGTGGTTCCCAATCACGACGGTCTGGGTCGTGACATCTGGCCTAGGCTAAAATTTCCAAGTTACTACTCTGAAGTTTTCTTGCCCAAATTCCTTCCCCATTGGTTTTTCCATAACGTCGGGAACATGTCTTGACAGCTGTGTACAAATATAGGCATGCTGATGGAATCACCTGCAGAAGTAAACCAAAAGTTTACTCGAATACATGTCGGTTGGCATAACCGGTTGGTCATTCTGTTTCAAATGTGATGCAAAAGAAATTGAGAATTCACGTGGCTTATGTTGAAGAAATAAAGATTCTTCAATAATTCTCTTGTGCTGCTTCTTCTCATGGTAAAATGATCATTGTACCAGCTAAGGTTGAGATTGTATCCCTTGAAATTATTTGGATCATATAAAAATATGAACATGGGTCTGTTCACCTGCCATGCGGACCACTTACTATTATGATTTAATAGATGCATCTATGGTATGCTCACATGTGCATTTGTCATCAACTTACATATTGGTTTTGTAAGGTTGTTTGCTCGAATTGTTAAATTAAGAGCATAGTTCCAAAGTATATAATTATGTTGATAATGATGGTTGGTTTAGTAGAAATTGTATGCCTCCAATTATAACTAGACCATTGATTATGAGAACAAATCTAATTAACAAATAAAATTTGGTAAAATATGAGTTTATTTAACATGTATGCATCAAGCCAACAAAGTTCTCCCATCACAATTGGTTTAGGGTCAGGACCCAAATAATTTTCATCTAAAAATTTGATGTGTGCACATCTGATTTTATTGCTCTACCATGCACAAAGATGAATCTCCAAATGAGGTTGGGGCTAAATGTTAGATTTCCTAACATTAGGGGGAGATATAATTAGTAGCTGGAAAATTATGTCTGGGGTGAATTATCTAGATCCTCGTTAAAAAATGTGAACTTGAAGTTCAAGAAATAATTTATTTGCAAAATATTGCAAATGCCAGATGTATTTGCTGACCAAATACTGTAATTAAGCAGCAAATGTTTAAATAAATGATCTTTGAAGGATAGAGTTTATGGTACACCAAAATCGTGATAGACCAACCAATTCAAAACATAAAACTCTTTAAGGAAGTAGAGGAGAAAATTATCAAAATGATCATTATAAGGAGGCAATTGTTTTTAAAAAGCTCAATGACACAACACTTCATAATACCTTGAAAATGTTTTAGGTACCTGAAAATAAAGAAAAATGTTGGTGTAGCAGCTAAAGAAAAACATATGTGAGAACTCAGAAGAAGAAAAAAGAGAGTAATTTATTAAGCTAAAGGAAAAAATATTTAAATAGAAGAAACTCCTAACAATTTGAAGCAAATAATGCAGTAACTGCAAAACATAATCTTCTTAATATGAATTAACAACTCATGAGGAAGATTTCAACAAAAAATGAAGAGATCTAGATAAGTTATGTCGTATTGGAATAGAGTCAAATGAGCGTCAACGGTATCTTTATTATGAAGTAGCACTTAATGCTATAAATGGTGATGAGGATCTTGAATTCAAATCTGTCATAAAAGATGGATAGATAAATGATTGGCCAAATAAAATGCACTATTCAAGTATACTTTGTTTCACCGAGAAATGTGATGTTTTCGAAAAAGTGAATGCTTTTGAACTTATAGTTCATAGATAAAGATATAATGTCAGTGGGGAACAAAGGAATCATTGTGTGAAAGTATAACCGTAAAATATAAAGTATGGTTTTTGCCTCGGGGCATAAAGAGTTTTTGCAAAAGTTCAGACATTATTAATAGAGATATATTCTCTAGTGGTTGATGCTATAAGATTTGTTACAGTCTGGCATTAGATGAAATACTTAAATATGTATAATGAATGATTATTATGTCTAACTAGACAATGAAGGTTATATAAAAATATATGAAGGATTTAAAAGGTCTTAAAGAAATTTCATTGAGTACCCATTGGTTCTGATATTACTTAACACATAGAAAGAGTCCATTCGATCTCATAAGGATGATTAGAAAATATCATGTATTAGTGCAATTGATGCACTTAAAGATTGATGGTTATGTAAATGCTAGAATATTATTTGATCTACATAACGAAATTTATGTGAAGATATCGTCATATTATCAATCAAGTTATGCCAAGAAACTAACAAAGCAAGTGACTCAACACATAGAAGATGTGTGATTTTGTTTGAGAACAAAGGACGAGTTTCAATAAAATTGAAATGATCAATCTCCGAGTCAATTTTTTTGATTATGTAAATGAAAAATATTTATTTGATCCACATAAATCTTGATCGCAAATGAGATATTTGTTTACATGTGGAAGCACAACAATATCTTGGCATTCAAAGAATCAAACACTCGTAACCACTTTTTCAAAATCATGCAGAAATAATATTAATCTATGAAGTAAGTCGAGAGTGTGTTTGGTTGGAATCATGACCTGCCATATTAAGGAAATATGTGATTTTCCTTTGGAAAGGGATATTTCAGCCAGGATATACGAAAATAATGTATAGCTCGAATGATGGAATGATACGAAAAAAGGAGACCGGACAAAACATATTTCACAGAAATTATTTTTCGCACATGATCTTCAACAAAATGGTGAGATAGACGTTCAAAAGACCCGTTCAAGCTATAATCTTGTAAAATTAACCACTAAGGATTGTCAACATTAATATTTGAGAAGTTGAGATATAAGATTGTAATGCATTGTCTCCGAGATGTCAAGAACTGTTTTCATCAGAGGGAGTAAATACATGTTGCACTCTTTTTTCCTTGCCTTAGGTTTTTCCCCAATGGGTTTTCCACGCAATGTTTTTAATGAAGCAATAACCAACACGTATTACAAGATATATGTACTCTTTTTCCTTCAATAGAATTTTTCCCACATTATTTTTCCTGATATGGTTTTAATGAGGCATATTATCAGGCATTCAAGGGAGAGTGTTGTAATATATTTATGTGGATGTCCATAACTTCAAGGTGTAATTACATTATAATGTATAGTAACTCCCAAACCTCCATAACCTTCCCCCTTGATATTCCTCCATAACTTACAAGGTCACTGTCTCCATAACTTTCATGGTTAATGTCATGTTTATAACTAACCTTATGTAATACTATAAATAGAGACATTAGAGTTCATATTGGATAAACTTGAAGATTTAATTTCCAATTGAATACTTAGAAGAACGAGAAAAGCTTTCTTCTCTTGTCTCCCTATTTCTATTGCTTTCATCTCTTTATTTCTTCTCTTATTTTTCTTTAGTTTTATAAATACTTGGAAGTATAAGAAAACCTTTCTTCTCTTGTCTCCCCATTTCTATTGCTTTCATCTCTATATTTCTTGTCTTATTTTGCTTTAGTTTTATAACAAAATTTTAAATTTTAGTCCTCGTGATACTTTTTAACCATTTATTTAATGAATAGGAGCTAAGAGAGTAAAATTAGAATTTTATTTAATTTACTTTGATGAGTAGGAGTGTAGAGGATGTATTTAAATTAAATTAAATTAAATTTATTGTGTCGGAACCAAGTAAATTTCAAATTTTAATTCTTGTGGTATTTTCTTAATCATTTCACATAGAAAGTAAGTTACATCTAGGCTGTTTTTAAAAATGACATTATCCTTAAATATGGATTATTAATACAAATTTAATATAATACATGAATAATTAAATCATTTAATAATTAATAAACTTTAAAATTTGTGAAATCTTCAGATTAAAAATATCACGAATGACTATTTCAATTAATTAAAAATTGAAGGTGCTTAATGAAATATTTTAGGTATTATTATCACGATATTTTGATATTTCAGGAGCTAAAAACAAATATAGTATGTAACAACATAAATTAAAAATGATTTAAAAAATATTTTTGACTCCTGTAAATGCTTATTTTACTATGAATTCAAGAAGTTTGACCAAAATATGAAGGTCCAAATTTGAAAGTCAAACCACTTATTTAAAGGATATCTAAGAAGAGATCCAAAATATTCTACTACCATTTATGGAAAACTAATAAAAAGAGATCCTAAATATTCTACTACCATTTATGGAAAATTACTTATTATGTATGAGTTCATTCTTACCAAACAATATGATAATTAATCACTATAAATATACTCGTCATCCCAGTATTCAACTTCATATTTTCTTACATTCATAAAGTAGAAGTTGTTCCATGAAAAGAAAGATTAAGGTCACTAACATAGAAAGGATTCTAGAAACTCACATTAAATTTTTTTGAAGATTGTTTAGTTTCTACAACTGAGCGAGATCTGGGAGGCATGAAAGAAGTTGAAGATGTGGCGAAGCAACAAATGGAGCGTGTTATTGTATTTCCATATCAGATCCTTGGAAGTGCACTGGCTCCTTCTAGGGATGAGTAAAAATTTTCGTCAAGTTTCGATGTTGGACCAAATAGGTTTTATTAAATTTATCATATTTATGATTTTAATTTTACTTTTCAGTGTTTATCCTAATATTAAATGAAATAAAACTTATGTCATTTATTTAGTGTGTGCTAATTTTTCATTTATAAAAAATAAAAAATTAACACATGCTGAATAAAAGACATAAGTTTTATTTCATTTCATATTAGGATAAACATACTGAAATGTAAAATTCAAATCATATATATGGTAAATTTAACAAGACCTCGTTGGTCCAACATTGAAACTTGATGATTGAGCAGAAAGGCAAGAAAATGCGCTCGAGCAGAAGGACTCACGCTCGGTGATTCAGGAAGCATGCAAGGAACACCTTCGGGAAGTATCAAAGTTTTTCTCCTCTGCAAAGCTATCAATGCTTTATTCAAGATCTTTAGCAGTCGATCGTTCATTCTCCCTCCCCAGTGGCTTTCGAAAGCTCGACATGAAAGAATAAAGAAAATAGGAAAAAAGATTTTTACTCATTCTTAGATGGAGCCAATCCATTTTCAAGGATTTGATATGGAAATGCAACACCACACTCCATTTGTTGCTTCGCCACATCTTCAACTTCATTCAATTTTTCCTTCACGATCTCGCTCAGTTGTTGAAGCTCAACATTCTTCAATTTTTTTAACGGGAGGTTTTAGCATCCTTTCTATGTTAGTGACCTTGATCTTTTTTTTTTCCATGTCAAACTTCTAGATTGATAATGTAAGAAAATATGATGTAGAATATATATGCAATGAGTATAATTGTAGTTATCAATTATCATGTTGTTTGGTAGAGTGAACTCGTGCACAATAAGTAATTTGCCATTAATGGTAGTAGAATATTTTGGATCCCTTCTTTTGTTTTCAATCATGAAATTTAAGAATCACAGTCTAATTTTCCTTTTATATACAATAATTTATTACATTTTCAGTTTAGATCCTTTGTATACGTGATTTTACTTTCAAATCTGGACCTTCATATTTTTGGTTTTGAATTCACAGTAAAATAAGTATTTATAAGACTCAATTTTTTTTTTTAGATCATTTTGACTTTATGTTGTTACATAATATATTCGTTTTTAGCTCCTGAAATATCAATAAATTGTGATATTTATATGAATTTTAATTAATTGAAATACTCATTTGTGATATTTTGCATGTGAAGATTTCACAAATTTTAAAATTTATTAATTATTAAATCATTTCATTGTTCATGTATACTGTAGTATTAAATTTTGTATTGTTAATTCTTATTTAAGAGTACAGTAATTTCTAAAAACTGTCTAGATAGAACGTAATTTCTATATAAAATGATTAAGAAAATATCTTTAAAATTTGAAATTTACCTGAATCCTACCCATAAAATTAAATTAAATTAAATTTAAGATTCACTCTTATGGATCCTACTCATCAAATTAAATTAAATAAAATTCTAGATTTATTCTCTTGACTCCTACTCATCAAATTTAATGCTTAAGAAAATATTACAAAAACTAAAATTCAAAATTTAATCTCTTTGTTTCTACTTGTCAAATTAAATTAAATTAAATTCTAAATTACCCTCCTTGGTCTTGGCTCCTACTTATTTAGTTAAATACTTCACAAAATATCAATAAATTTAAAATTTAAAATTTAACCTCTTGGCTCCTACTCATCAAATTAAATTGAATAAAAATTTAAATTTACCTTCCTTGGTCCTGGCTCCTACTCATCAAATTAAATACATGAGAAAATATCACAAAAATTAAATTCAAAATTTACCCTCTTGGTCCTGGGTCCTACTCATCAAATTAAATTAAAGGGAACAGGGTAAAAAATGCCCTTAAACTATGTGAAAGGAACAAAAATGTTCTCCGTTTATAGTTTGGCTAAAAAATGTCCTTACCGTCAATACTTTGGTTCAAATATGCCCTTAAACTATGCGAAAGGAACAAAAATGTCCTTCGTTTGTAGTTTTGGTCCAAAATATGCCCTTAAACTACTAATCCTCTTGTATCCTACTCATTAAGACATAATGTATTACCATAATATTGAGAATTTTTCTATATATACAAATTTCTTCACTTGAGAATTTTCCTCTTTCAGTTGCATTCTCAAACAAACAAATTATTTGTTTTGTGGGGTTCTTTTATCTGATGGTTTGGAGTTTAACGTTGATATTTATGGTGAATCATACATTACTTTTTCATTCTAGACTAGTGATGGACTGCAACAAAGAAGTGTTTATCTGCTTAGGCATAATTTTCAGTGTCTCAATAAAGAAAACCATCCGAGATCTACGCTGCATAGACATCGTGTCAATTATCTAAGTGATAAAGAAGAAGATGATTCTAAGCGATTTAAGGGTGTTGGATATCCCTCTCCTACTAAGGAGTCCTCTGAGGTGAAACATTTGTCCTTTGAAGAGAGCTTGTAGAACACAAAGATGGAATTGAGACTACAAAAGGAAGTGTAGATCTTCCTTCAGATGTAGGGCCTTCTACTATGACTGAGTTGAAAACATTTGAATATGCAAATACAAATTTTAGCAATTTTGACGATGACAAGGGCGAGTCCTGCTTTAAGGTTGGGCAAGTATGGGCTTCCTATGACACCCTCGATGCCATGCCTAGATTCTTTGTAGTCATCAATCAGGAAGATTTTGTCTCCTGTATTTAAATTGTGCGTAACATGGTTAGAGCTAGAGCCGCTGAGTGAAGATGAAACCAAATGGCTATCGGAGGAATTTCCAGCTTCTTGTGCTAGGTATAGACTAGGAACCTTAGAAGATATTGAAGATCTTCCTATGTTCTCACATTTGGCATGTTCAATGAATGGAAAAAACTGCGATGCAATAGAGATATTTCCATTGGAAGGAGAAACTTGGCCCCTCTCTAAAGATAGGGATATAAATAGGTGTCCTCATCTTGGGAGCAATAAAAATTTTAACTATGAGTTTTTTGAGGTCTTGTCAAACTATATTGATTTTATTGGCGTGCATGTTTCATTATTGGTTAAAGCAAAAGGCTTTACTTGTCTTTTCCGTCGAGCAGGATATCCATTTCTACTTTCTGCAACGGATATGTTTAGATTCTCTCATAGAATTCCTTCTATGAAGATGACAGGGATGGAGAGGGATGATGTTCCTGAAGGGTCCTTTGAGCTAGACTCTTCCTCCTTACCTACTTACCAAGTAGACATTTCTGCTTCATCCATAGACCAAAGAGAGCCATCTAATTTCAGGGATTCTGTAAATTCTGCTGAAAACTGGATTGCATCAGTACCTAATAAGGTTCCTGAACCTGAGTTTTACAAATTTTCTGCTGAGAGATCACCGAAGAAGTTTCAATTCGGTGAATGTTGGGCGATATACTGCAAGAAGATGCCTTGCCCCATTACTATGGGCAGACAAAGAAAATAGATCTTCTCCTTTAGTTTGTATTGTATGTGGCATGGTTTTATGCCTGTCCACTCCCTTAAAGTAAAATACAGTGGCATGATAAAACAATGCCAATTGGTTGTGGACTGTTTAAGTTTTGAAACAGTAAGCCGAACAAATATACAGTAACCAACAACTTTTCACATGTAATACCAGAAGAACCTATGAAGAGGGGAGTATACAAGATCTTCTCTAGAAAAGGTAAAGTTTGGGCGGTAAACAAAAATTGGAGTGCTCAGCTGAAAGGTAATAATCTAGAAGATTTCGAATATGAGATTGTTGAAATTATGGATGTTTATGATAATTATGTAGACATGAAGTTATTAGAGTGGCTAAAGGCTTCAAGTCTGTCCACAAGGCTCGAGTTGAAGAAGAAGAAGAGGCTGTCAACGCAGTGAAAACATCTTTATCCCAGTATCTCAGGTTCTCTCATCGAATTCCTGCTTTTCGCTTGATAGCAGAGAGAGTTGGCAGTTTGCGAGGTTTCTAGGAGCTGGATCAAGCAGGAATACCTCTTTATATTCTGTTTACAGATTGAACAGATCCAATTGAGTACTATTGTAATTATAGTTCACAAACGAAAAAGTTGTTGTCATCAAATGTACTGAACTGATCTTTATGCTCAGAAATAACTATTGAAGCTATCGTAACTCATGTTGTATTTTACCATTTAAAGTAAAAAAAATGTTCCAAATCGGGCATTTTAAATTATTGTATGAGATAAATGCATTCTATTTCATACAAATTGAACAATGTTGTCATGACCCGAGCCTACACCTTGGATGTGGCCGGCACTCAAGAACCATTGCTGGTCTCTAAGCGAACCCTCATCCTGGCTATCTACAAGCGGAAGACTAACTCAAGCATACAAAACTTAAAAACTGAATAAATTTCATGAAACTAAAATACAAAGCTTTAACTCAAATGAAAAACTCTGAATAAAATAATATATTCAACTCGCCATAAAATAGGCAATTTAAGTCTATAAAACATTTAACAAAATAAATGAACAGACTTCTGAAACTCTACTATCTATCTATGAAGCCTCTAACTGACAAAGATGGAAGTCGGGACAAGACCCACGACCTCCTAACAACGAAAAGTAAACGGAATCCTCCGAAAGCAAAGAGGCTCACCATAGCTAATTCGAACTTTATGTGGTATCAACGAAGCTTCTATTGATGACCCTGAATACCTGTATCTGCATCATGAAAGGATGCAGGCCAAATGGCTTAGTACGTGGAATGTACGAGCATGTAACGAGAATTCTAAAACATAAACATAAGATTGGACTTTATAAAAAGGAAACATACTTACCTCTTTTCAAACTTACTCAATTCAAGGAATACTCAAAACTACTTAACTTACTCAACTCAGAAGTACTCAAGGATAAGATACTCAACTCAAATATATGCTACTCGACTCTAGGTACTCAACTCTGGATACTCAACTCAATATAAAGAGACAATACACATGCAATATGTGGAAAACTTTTAAAACAGTAGAAAGCAACTCTATGTATTGAAGAATACAATAACAACTCAATTTATATATAATAAAATATAATATAACTTTGTGGGAGTTTCTCTAACCGACAACCACCACAATGAGCCTAAGTGATTATACAACGTCTTGCCCACACTGCCAGAACTGTCCTATACTTTGCCAGGGTATAAGACCTACTTACTAAGTGGATCCGCTAGTCTATGCTAAAAAGCATTAAGGAATCATCTAAAAAGTATGACCCTTTCTACCCACGTTGGCCACATGGTTTATGGGGGCTGTGAGTTATCTGAACTCTCCCCCATATTGGTGCTCAATGCTACTCCCAAAATATACTAGCTCATATGTTTAAAAACACAACTCTTTCTGTAGTTTGAGATAATTACTCAAAAAAAATTCTCTTAAAAGAGATAATACTCAAATTGCTCAAAACTCTTTTGGAAATCTCAGCTTCCTCTCATCTTAAATGTGAAAACATTTACTCTTGGGAATACTTAGTTCCCATAAATCATTTTAAAGAAAATGAACTCAACTATGCTCTTTCTCAAAAGTATTTCAAAATCATATTATAATATGATCATTGATGACTCAGGAAGTCATATTGCATAAACATTGATGGTATATGTAGATACCATACTGCTCATACATTGATGGCATACTCGATTGTCATACTAATCATGTTTTAGAAAACTCTTTTCTCAAAACTCATCTTTACTTTCTCAAAACTCACTTTAAGAACTCAAGTGTTGGCTATAAAAAGCTTTTTAAAATTTATAACTCAAAAATCATAGGGTTCATGTGGAATTATGAACATGAACGACTGAACTTAGGGATCTTAATAGAAATAAAGAACCTCAGTA
Source organism: Solanum acaule (assembly GCA_036250505.1). Taxonomy (NCBI): domain Eukaryota; kingdom Viridiplantae; phylum Streptophyta; class Magnoliopsida; order Solanales; family Solanaceae; genus Solanum; species Solanum acaule. The sequence continues at coordinate 27,032 of JAJOOR010009061.1, forward strand.
CTCAGAACTCAATACTCCAAGATACTACTCATATCTAGACTGCTCAACTCGTAGGGTTTATGCAGAATTATGGGCATGAACAACTCAACTCAAGGCTTCATGGGTAACATGTAGTAGTCCCATGATTAGAAATATAATCTCAAAATGATTAGGAACTCAATACTCATGAATTAGAACTTGAAGAAACCACTCCTCTCAAAGATACTCAAATTATGGAGTTCATGCAGAATTTATGGGCATGAACGACTCGACTAGAGGGTCTACATAACAATATAGAACTCATGTATACGACTCTTCTCATTCTCATACTTACTTCCTCAAAACTAAGTTTAAAAATCAATAATTAGGAATATAATTTTTTAAAATAACCATGAACTCAAGAACTCAAATCAACTTATCTCAAGAATACTCAAATCTAGGGGTAGAATCCTAGATTTCTCTTTTACTAATTTGAAAGAAGACGTAGGGTGTGAGGACGAACTAGTCCAACACTATGCTAGTCTTACATACCTGGAAGAACAAGGTTCTTGAAGAATCTTGAAGAAGAACTTGATTAAAAGCCTTGAAACCCTAGCTTGAAAGTAAATGATCAAGAAAACCTTTCTTGAGTTTCTTGAATTAGTTTCTTGAAATCTCTACAGCCAAGAATTATGATTTTCATTAGTGATTAATAATTGTATGGAGAATTTTGAGTTAAAAAAAAGGAATTCTTAGAGAAAACCTTACCTTGAAAAAGAATCTTGAAAAAGATTGAAAGAATCTTGAATGGAGTTTTCTACTTTGATTTTTCCTTAGGGTTTTGCCCTAGGGTTTGAGAGAGAAGAGAATGATGGACTAAAAGATAATAATCTGATTGTTTTGAGCCTTTTATTAGTCAAGAAATTCGTTTAGGGTTTTCTTGGAGGTAAAAACACAAAAACAAACCTTTTTAATGTTTTCCTGTCAGCTAAATTCGTAACAGAACTGTATAGGTTACTAAAATAGTCATAACTTTTTACTCGGAAATTGGATTGACGCTAAATTGGTGGCGTTTGAAAGTAGATTAAAATACCTTTAGTTGGATATGTTATGGCTCACGTAACTCTTTATATTCTAAGAGGTATGGTCATTTGAAGTTGACCCAAGTAGAATCTTACTTCAAAACTTAATCGATAAGGAAACTCCAAGAACACTTATCAAGAACTCATAAAGAACATAAATCCTTACATTTCGAGAACAAAATTATGCTGAATAAATCATGATTGGCGTGTGAGTGAACGAACTCAACACTATGGAAGCTTACATACCTCAAAGAACTAGGTTCTTGGCGAAATCTTGAATTTCTTGAACGAACGCTTGAAACTTTGAACTTTTTCTCCTCTTGAATCTTCTCTCTAAAACCCTAAACGCTTTTGGGGATGAATGAAACTAATTCTAATCAGTTTAGACTCTTAAAACCTTACTAAATACGCTTAAATCCGATTGGGTAAGGAAATGACCAAAATCCCCTCATATTTTCGGGTAACTTTCATTAATTGGACAACCCAACTTCAAATGGGCATATCTCCCTCATACGAGCTCGAAATTTAGCAAACTCGGTGGCGTTGGAAATATAATTTGAAGACCTTTCATTGGATATCTTATGGGCCACCTAAATCATCCTGTAATGAAGGTTATGGGCATTTTAAGTTGACCCAAAACTTAGAAGAACCTAGAATGGCTTGAATGAATTCTTTTTAATTCTTTTTTTTTTGGAACTCAAGGTGTTATATCTAGTGACATTAACACTTAAGAAATTTTAATTCCTTGGTAAAATCTCACTCACTACGTAGAATGGTTCGACTCTTAGTTCGAAATTTTTTCTGGGGTGTTACAAATGTTTTTGAAATTTCTCCAATGAGGTTGTCATGTAAAAGATTTAAAACTTGTGTGGCACTTAAGTTTCCAACCTTAATAAGAATTTAACCACTTAATTGATTAGATGAAAGATCAATTCCATACATGTGTAGAGTGTACAGTATTATTTTCATAATTAAGAAAATATATTTTGCTGTGAATTCTATTAACAGAGTCTCTATTGGAAAGTACTTCCTACTGTGGAAACTTAACCAACAAACTAAGAAACTAATAAAACAAACTCCTAAATTGGTGGATACATATCAAACAATCTGTGCAGTAAAACACTAAGCAGTAACAATGTGTGTGGAGTACAGTAACAGTAATAACGTTTTAATACACCTCCCTCAAGCTAGATGGGGTGCAAAAACACCTAGCTTGGAAAAATGGCGATGAAAGGAGCTCTTGGAAAGCAGCTTAGTGAGAGTGTCAGCGAACTGATCGAAACTAGGAATATGACTGAAGATAAGGAGCTTATTAGCAACCTATTGGTGAACGTAGTGAAAGTCAACAGCTATATGCTTCATGCGGCTGTGAAGATTGCTGTTCTCGTATAAGTAGGTGACACCAAGGTTGTCACAAAATATTGTAGGTGGTGTGGGTATATGAACATGGAGTTCCTTGAGAAGATTTTTCACCCAAGTGGTCTCACCAATGACACTTGCAACAACTCGATACTCTGCTTCAGTACATGATCAAGCAATAGTACGTTGTTTTTTGGTTGACCAGATAACTAGAGTACTAAGGCCAAGAAAAATAACATAACCTGTTGTTGAACTTCTATTAGTGAGGTCGCCAGCTCAGTCAGCATCAGAAAACACTGATAAATTAAAACAGGTGCATCGAGCAATTCTAAGGCTATTGAGATAGCGAAGGAGGTGTTTAACAACATTCTAGTGAGCTTCAGATGGAGCATGCATAAATTGAGACAATTTGTTCATTAAGTAAGAAACTTCAGGCCTACTAAAAGAAAAATATTGCATTTTGTCATGCCCCGAGCCTACACCCTGGACATAACTGGCACTTAAAAACCATTGCTAATTCCCAAGCGAACCATTGGCCTGGATCACTACTTGGCGGAAGACATTATTCGAACAACATGGAAACTCATGATGCAAAAATAACTTTAAAAATATTTAACTTAAACTCAACTGTAATAATTGTCTGAAAATAATTTAACAAATATTAGTTAAATGCCTCATGAACTCAAAAACATTACAACAACAAAGGAAAAAAAATGATAGGCTCCTCGACCTTTAAACTATCTACGAAGCCTTTACTATTACAAAAGGATTATCGGGAACAAGACCCACGACATCCTAACAAACTGAAAAAAAAATAGAACCCTCTGCAAGCAAGGAGGCTCACCAAAGCTAACTGGAACTCCAAGTGGTCTCAACGGAGCATTTGTTGATAACCTTGAATACCTGTATCTGCATTATAAAAAGATACATGCCAAATGGCGTTAGTACATTGAATGTACTAGCATGTAAGGGGAATTCTAAAGCATAAAAATAAGCTTGAACGGATAGAATTAAAACATACTTACCTCCTCTCAAACTCACTCAAATAAACTCAAACTCCCCTCAAGGATAAGATACTCATCTCAAGGATAAGATACTCAATTCAAAGGTAAGATACTCAACTCGAAGATGCTCGACTTAAGATACTCAACTCAAAGATACTCTACTCAAGATACTCAGCTCAAGATACTCAACTCAAAGATACTCAACTCAAGGTACTCAGCTCAAGATACTCAGCTCAAGATACTCAACTCAAGATACTCAAGGATAAAGCAACAATAAAAGGTGCAATATATTGAAAGCTTTTAAAATAGTAGATAATACTCCCTCCGTTTCAAAAAGAGTGGCTTAGTTTGACTTGGCACGGAGTTTAAGAAAATAAAGAAGACTTTTGAATCTTGTGGTCCTAAATTAAAGTTTTGTCAAATGTACAAAATTGTCCTTTCATCTTGTGGTCTTAAACATGCCACGTGGAAAGCCGAAAATAAAATGTTACCAATAAAGGAAAGAGGTTATTCTTTTTGAAACAAACTAAAAAGGAAAGGAAGTCATTCTGTTTGAAACGGAGGGAGTATCTCAATTGTATGTTAAAATACAATAATAACTCAATTGTTTGTAAAAATACAATAATAACTCTTAGTTGGGAGATTCTCTAATCGACAACCATCACTATGAGCTATGTGATGATACAGTGTCTCGCTCACGTTGCCAAAACAGTCCAATACCTTGCCAGAGTATAAGACATCCTCAACTAAGTGGATCCATTAAGCTATGCTAAAAAGTAATAAGGAATCATCTAAAAAGTATGACCCTTTAGCCATGTTGGCATACATGGTTTATGGGGGATGTTAGTTATTTGAACTCTTCCCCATATCGGTGTCCAACACTACTCCCAATAATATAACTCATGCTTATATGTTTAAAAAAACATTTCCTCATCCTCAAACTTTGAGATTATTACTCAAAAGTTTCTCTTAAAAGAGATAGTGCTCAAAACTCCTCATGAACTCATTTGGAAATCAAAGTTTTCTCTTATTTTAAATGTAAAAACATGTACTCTTGGAAATATTTTGTTCCCTTATATTCATTTTGAAAAATGAAACTTGACTCTCCTCAGCTGTCATGTCATCATGCCAACTCAACATGAATTAACAACTCATGAGGAAGATTTCAACAAAAAATGAAGAGATCTCGATAAGTTATGTTGTATTGGAATAGAGTCAAATGAGCATCAACGGTATCTTTATTATGAAGTAGCACTTAATGCTATAAATGGTGATGTGGATCTTGAATTCAAATCTATCATATAAGATGGACAAATAAATGATTGGCCAAATAAAATGCACTATTCAATTATACTTTGTTTCACTGAGAAAAGTTATGTTTTCCAAAAAGTGAATGCTTTTGAACTTATAGTTCATAGATAAAGATATAATGTCAGTGGGGTACAAAGGAATCATTATGTGAAAGTATAACCGCAAAATATAAAGTATGGATTATGCCTCGGGGCATAAAGAGTTTTTGCAAAAGTTCTGAATTTAATAAAGATATATTCTCTAGTGGTGGATGCAATAAGATTTGTTTTAGTTTGGCAATAGATGAAATACTTAAATATGTATAATGAATGATTATTTTGTCTAACTAGACAATGAAGGTTATATGAAAATATTTGAAGGATTTAAAAGGTCTTAAAGAAATTTCATTGAGTACCCATTGGTTCTGATATAGCTTAACACATAGAAAGAATCTTTTCAATCTCATAAGAATTATTAGAAAATATCATGTATTAGTGCCATTGATGCACTTAAAGATTGATGGTTATGCAAATTCTAGTAGATTATTTGATCTACATAACGAAAGTTATGTGAAGATATCGTCATATTATCAATCAAGTTATGCAAAGAAACTAATAAAGTAAGTGACTCAACACATAGAAGATGTGTGATTTTCTTTGAGAACAAAGGAAGAGTTTTAATAAAATTGAAATGATCAATCTCCGAGTCAATTTTTTTGATTATGTAAATGAAAAATATTTATTTGATCCACATAAATCTTGATCGTAAATGAGATATTTGTTTACATGTGGAAGCACAACAATATCTTGGCATTCAAAGAATCAAACACTAGTAACCACTTCTTCAAAAATCCTGTAGAAATAATATTGATTTATGAAGTAAGTCAGGAGTGTGTTTGGTTGGAATCATGACCTGCCATATTAAGGAAATATGTGATTTTCCTTTGGAAAGGGATATTCCAGCCAACATATACGAAAATAATGTATAGCTCAATTGAAGGGATGCTACAATAAAAGGAGATTGGACCAAAACATATTTCACATAAATTATTTTCACACATGATCTTCAAAAAAATGGTGAGATAGACATTCAAAACACCCGTTCAAGCTATAATCTTGTATAATTATTCGCTAAAGATTGTTAGCATCAATATTTGAGAAGTTGAGTTATAAGATTGTAATGCAGTGTCTCCGAGATATCAATTAATGTTTTCATCAGAGGGAGTAAATACATGCTGCACTCTTTTTTCCTTGGCTTAGGTTTTGCCCCAATGGGTTTTCCAGACAAGGTTTTAATGAGGCAACAACCAAGGCGTATTACAAGATATACGTACTCATTTTCCTTCACTAGAATTTTTCTCACATGGTTTTTCCTTACAGGGTTTTAATGAGGCATATTATCAGACATTCAAGAGAGAGTGTTGTAATATATTTATGTGGATGTCCATAACTTCAACGTGTAATTACATCAAAATGTATAGTAACTCCCAAACCTTCATAACCTTTCCCCTTGATATTCCTCCATAAATTACATGGTTACTGTCTCCATAACTTTCATGGTTAATGTCATGTTTATAACTAACCTTTTGTATGCCTCTATGTAATACTATAAATAGAGGCATTAGAGTTCATATTGGATACACTTGAAGATTTGGTTATCAATTGAATATTTAGAAGAATAATAAAAGCTTTCTTCTAGCTCTTGTCTCTCTATTTGTATTGCTTTCATCTTCTATACTTCTTGTCTTATTTTGCTTTAGTTTTATAACAAATTTTTAAATTTTAGTCCTTGTGATACTTTTTAACCATTTATTTGATGAGTAGGAGCTAAGAGAGTAAAATTAGAATTTTATTTAATTTACTTTGATGAGTAGGAGTGTAGAGGGTGTATTTAAATTTAATTTAATTTAATTTGTTAAGTAGGAAACCTAGTAAATTTCAAATTTTAATTCTTGTGGTATTTTCTTAATCATTTCATATAGAAAGTAAGTTACATCTAGATTGATTTTAAAAATGACATTATTCTTAAATATGGATTATCAATACAAATTTAATATAATACATGAATAATTAAATGATTTAATAATTAATAAGTTTTAAAATTTGTGAAATCTTCAGATTCAAAATATCACGAATGACTATTTCAATTAAGTAAAAATTGTAGGTTCTTAATAAAATATTATAGGGATTAGTATCACGATTTTTTGATATTTCAGGAGCTAAAAACAAATATAGTATGCAACAACATAAAGTCAAAATGATTTAAAAAATATTTTTGACTCTTATAAATGCTTATTTTATTATGAATTCAAGAAGTTTGACAAAAATATGGAGGTCAAAATTTGAAAGTCAACCACTTATACAAAGGATATCTAAGAAGAGATCCAAAATATTCTACTACCATTTATGGAAAACTAATAAGAAGAGATCCAAAATATTCTACTACCATTTATGGAAAATTATTATTTTACATGAGTTCATTCTTACCAAAATATATGGTAATTGATCACTATAAGTATACTCGTGGTCTCAGTGCTCTACATCATATTTTCTTACATTCATAAAGTAGAAGTTATTTCATGAAAAGAAAGATTAAGGTCACTAACATAGATAGGATGCTGAAAACTCCCAATAATTTTTTTTGAAGATTGTTGAGCTTCTACAACTGAGCGAGATCTTGGAGGCATGAAAGAAGTTGAATGTAACATCTCTCAATTTGAAATAACTAGGAAGAAGCTAATAATTGGAAATAGTCATTTTTTTGGAAAAGAATGAAAATCTGGAAATTTGTTTAAGTTAGGAAAAGTTGAGTTTTGGTCAATTTCAAACGGACATAACTCCTATAACAGGATGATTTAGGTGTACTTCCAGATATGGTTGGGAAGATCTTGGAATGATCTTTCCAACGCCGCCGAGTTTGCGCAATTCCGAGTTCGTATGAGTAAGTTATGTCCTTTGGAAGTTAGACTGTTGGATTAAGGAAAGTCTAATCCGGATTTTGGAAGGGTAATTTAGTATTTTCCTTACGTAATTATTTTAATTCGTTTTTAGGAGATTAATTGGGGTAAAACCAGATTTTGGTCAGTTTATAAAAGTTAGGGTTCACGCTAGGGCTTGGAGAAAAGAGAAAAGAGGAGAAAGGAGAAGAGGAAGCAAGATTCGTCGATTTCGTCAAGGATAGCTTGTGGATTTCGTCGGGGGTGATCCCTAAAAAGGTATGTGAGATAACATAGCGTTGGGTTAGTTCACCCACGCGTCAATCATGATTCAATTCAGTGAAATACGTGTGATTTGAAAGTAAATCCTTTGAGTTCTTGATGAAATTTGTTTGAATTCTTGTGGGTTATTTTGTTGAAGTTTCTTGCGATTTGATTCATGTTTCCGGGTGTAATTTCGGCTTGAATCTATCATGTATTGAGGGTATAAATGATCCTAAGTGTTTGAGGTAAAGAACCATTGAAGTTTAGAGATGAAAAAAGAAGGAGAAAAATTGGGGATTTTCTGGGAAAGGGCTTCGGGAGTCGCGCCTGCCAGAGCGCCACAAAAGTTCCTCTGAACTTTGGCCTCTGGCGTGTCGCGCCAGCCAGAGCGCCATAGAAAGTTCTCTGAACTTTGAGGGCTGGCGCCCCGCGCCTCTCAGAGCACCAGGGACGCCAATTCTCCCCATTCGTTCCCCACATTTTCGTACTTGTTCCTTAGCAATGTACCTATGTTTTCTAGTTGATTCCAACACTCTAAAGTACATCTAAACATCATGAAATCATCCACAAACATGAGATCATGGACCTTCAATCCATAATCCAATTCAAGGAAAGTTAAGATCAAAGTCAAGAGAAGTAAGAGTCAAGTCAAGAGAAGTTCTTAGAGTTTTCCAAAAGTCTTTTGCAAGCGTTTTAACTTTGTTTCAAGACTTAAGTTTTGAGTTCAGTAAAGAATAAAGTTGAAGTTCATTTCTTCAAAAGTATATGGGGACTAAGTATTCCCAAAGAGATTCAAAATGTTTTCACATTTAAATAAGAACGGAAACTGAGATTTCCAAAGAGATTTCGGGCTAGTTTTCAGAAAAAGTATTCGCTTTCTAAATGAAGCAATAGGGGAAACTTTGATTTCCACGATAGCCTTTGAGCTAAGTTTCTTAGAACTAATCTCAAATTACAAAAGAAGTATGTTTTTAAAACATAAGAGCTAGTATATTTTTGGAGTAGTATTGAGCACCGAATTGGGGGCAAGCATGAGTTCAGATAACTCACGTCTCCATAAAACCATTTAGCCACCATGGGTAGAAAAGGGTCTTACTTTTTAGATGAACGCTTTTCACAATAGACTAGTGGATCCACTTAGTAGTTCAGGTCCTATACCTTTGACCGGGTATAGGATGTGCTGGCAGCGTGAGGTAGATCACTGTATCATCACTATAACTCTTATATGATGGTTGTCGGTTAGAGAAACTCCCACATAAGTTATTGTATTTTTATATACATCAGTTTTTTGTATTTTTACATACATTTCAGAGTTATGTTGTATCCTTGTATATACACAGAGTTGACATCATGTTTTAAACAACTTTTCTTTATATTGCGCTTGTTTTAAACTGCTTTATATTGAAATGAGTTCAGTTAAGTATTCATGAGTTGAGAAGAGTCAAGGTAAGAGTTTCTTTCAGAACCTCTTTCAAGCCTATGTTGTTTTAGCATTCCAACTCGCATACTTGTACATTTAATGTACTAATGCTAGTTGGCCTGCTTCGTCTTATGATGCAGATACATGTAACTAGGATCGACTTTCCAGCGCACTCCAGTGAGTAGTTCAGAGTCAGTCAGTGAGCCTCCTTGCATTCCGGAGGATCTATTTTCATTGCTTTCTAGTTAGTTCATTAGGATGTTATGGGGTTTGTCCCAACATCCATCTCAGTTGTTTTATAGGCCTCATAGACAGTCAGATGTTAGTCCTTTGAGTCTTTTCATTATCATTTCTTATTGTTAAGACTTGGGTTGCCACTTTTGGCCAAGTTGAATGTTCAACCTTTAACATTCTTAGTTATCTTATTATTCAGATCGGTTAAGTGTTATTGATCATTATAAGTATGAATATTGTCTTCCGCTGAGTTAAGTAAGCCAGGCCAAGGGTTTGCTTGGGGCCAGTGATGGTCTTCGAGTGCCAGTCCAGCCCAGGGTGTAGGCTCGGGGCGTGACATTGAAGATGCGGCGAAGCATCAAATGGAGAGTGTTATTGCATTTTCATATCAAATCCTTGGAAGTGCATAGGCTCCTCTAGGGATGAGTAAAAGATTTCGTCAAGTTTCGATGTTGGACCAAATAGGTTTTATTAAATTTATCATTTTTATAATGTGATTTTACTTTTTAGTATGTTTATCCTAATATGAAATGGTATAAATTTATGTCATTTATTTAGTGTGTGATAATTTTTCAATTATTTCAATGTCGATAAATGAAAAATTAACACATGCTAAATAAAAGACATAAGTTTTATTTCATTCATATGAGGATAAACATACTGAAATGTAAAATTCAAATCATAAATATGGTAAATTTAATAAGACCTAGTTGGTCCAACATTGAAACTTGACGAAATTTTTTACTCATCCTTAGAAGGAGCCAATGCATTTCCAAGGATTTGATATGAAAATGCAACACCACGCTCCATTTGTTGCTTCTCCACATCTTCAACTTTGTTCATTTTTTCCTCCACGATCTAGCTCATATGTTGAAGCTTAACATTCTTCAAAAATTTTAACCAGAGTATTTAGCATCTTTTCTATGTTAGTGACCTTGATTTTTTTTTCCATGTCAAAACTTCTTCATTGAGAATGTAAGAAAATATGATGTAGAATATCGCTACCATGAGTATAACTATAGTGATCAATTATCATGTTGTTTGGTAGAGTGAACTCATGCACACTAAGTAATTGAGTACTATTGTAACTAATATGCAGATTGCAATTATAGTTCACAAAGGAACAGATCCAGCAGGAATACCTGAAGAAGAATCAAAAAAAATTTAGTTCACTATTTAAGTGGAAAGAATGTTGTAATTGAGTACTATTGTAACTAATATGCAGATTGCAATTATAGTTCACAAAGGAAAAAGTTGCTCTAATAAAATGTACTTAACTGATCTTTATGCTCAGAAATAACTATTGAAGCTATTGTACCTCATGTTGTATTTTACCATTTAAAGTGAAAAAATGTCTGAAATCGGGCATCTTAAATTATTGTATGAGATAAATGCATTCAATTTCATACAAATTGAAGAATGTTTTTGAAATTTCTCCAATGAGGTTGTCATGTAAAAGATTTAAAACATGTATGGCACTTAAGTTTCCAAACTTAAATAAGAATTTAACCACTTAATTGACTAGATGAAAGATCAATTCCATACATGTGTAAATTGTACGATATTGTTTTCATAATTAAGACATGTGTATATTTTGTTGTGAATTATAATTTCAAGTCGATCTTAAAATTTTAACCATTAGTATCAAGAGCAGGATAATCAAGATGATTTATCAAAGGAGAAAAATCCAATGATTCTCAACTATTTTGAGTTAAAATAAACAATTTCGAAAACATTGACAACAATCAAGAATCAAGGAGGCAACAAGCGTTGAGGCCTTGCGTAAATGCTGAAACAACAGGAACTGTTCTGACAACATTTTAAGAGTTAGAAGAGTTACCAGGACCGACAGAGATCAGTCTTATGCAAACTGCCGATGATGCATTACCACTTTGCATATATATATAATGTGTGTGTTGCATACCAATAATCGTATGCATGATATGTGTGTTGCATACCAACAGTTCAAAAAAGATGCTTCACCTAGGACATACTTCTGATAATGTATGTGTGTATGTATATTAACAGTTTAACAACATGTTATTACTAGCCAATAAACAAGTCTCGACAATTTCTAAATTTGCATTCAAACAAAACTTTATACAAAATAGATAAAATATTGGGTCCGTGCACGCATGGCTGGCTGGCTGCACTGTACCTCTGCCTACCTGGCTGCACTGTACCTTTTCCTACATTACCATTTCCTCTACCCCCACGGCCTCGCTGATTTCCTCCTCGCCCACTTTGTGGATGCCCTCGACCATTATTACCATTTCAAACGGGTACCACTGCTCTAGATGGCTGCTGCGCAGAATGTAACACTCGTGGGTGGGGACAATCTCTCCTCATATGCTCAGGCTCTCCACAGTTGTAACATGTACGATCAAAAGATGGATTGTTGCCCGTTGAAGGCACGACTCCCTGGCTATCCTGAATCAAATTATGAGGTGGAGTTCCCGAGTAATTACCTGTATAGCGGACTAAATTGGTTTGGCTGCAAATGTTAGCTTTCCAGACCCCCTAGAGTAAGAACCCTGAAAGTTACCCGAGTTCTTGGCCCTTTTAGCTAATGCCTTAGCCTGACCGTCTCGCCTCACTCCCTCCACTTTCTTCACAAAGTCTGTTACCTCATTAAAGCTCCTCCTTTCAGAGGTCATATGAACAGATAATACCTGCAACTCAGAATTTAATCCCCTAATAAATAAATGGATCCTCTCCTCCTTAGTATTCACCAATTGAGTAGCATATCTAGAAAAATCATAGAACTTGGCCTCATAAGCAGCCACATACATACCACCTTGCTCCAAAGCCATGAACTCATTCTTCTTGCGATCCCTCAAAGTCCTAGGCACATATTTCTCTTAAAATAGAGCATGAAACTGGGTCCAAGAGAGTGGGGTAAAGTTGAAGATTTGCATTCCATATAAGCTCTCCATCGCTGCTTAGCCTCACCTTGAAGCTGAAAATTCACGAACTCAACCCCATGCTAATGGACAATTCCCAACTTATGAAGCCTCTCATAGCAATCTAAGATAAATTCATAAGCATCCTCACTCTCAGAACCAAGAAATACAGGAGGCTTTAGCTTCAAAAACTCAGTCAACATTCCATGCTTATTATCAGTCATAATAGAACCCAACAAAGGACGGAAGAAAGCATCATTACCTCTAGTCCCACCCACCTTGGGCGCAGTGATAGCAACATAGGGATTAGTAGGAGCTTGAGTTGCTTGAACAGAGGGAAGCACTCCAGGACCAACCAACCCTTTCAAGAATGACATGATCTGATGAGCTAACACTGGGTCCAAATGAGGAATACCTATAGTTTCAGCTTTCACCTCTTCTTCTTGCCTAACATTCTCCTCTATCTCAACATGATGCACAGGAGGGGCCTCATTTTGGGGAGCATTTTCGACCGGTGTTCTATCCCTAGCAGGCACCAACATTCCTTGGCCTCTACCCCTATCTCTTCCTCTACCCTTACCTCGACTGCGACCTCTCACTGCAGATTCCTCAGCTGGAGCATTGACGGGAGCTACGGGCCTGACCCTGTTGAATCTAGTGTTAACCATCTACGGACAGAAGAGTGAAGGAGGTTAGATACCAATTTGAATCGCCAGATACCAATTGGAATCAAGTTATAGCACGAAAGGAGAAAAGAGAAAATAAAGAGATATCTTAAAGTCCTATAGCCTCTCGAAGAAAAGTACAGACGTCTCCGTACCGTTCCGCAAGACTCTACTAGACTTATTTTAGTACATCGAGATCAACGAACCTAGGCTCTAATACCAACTTTGTAATGACCCAAACCATCGTGATTGGCACCCACACTAACCCTCCAGTAGGAAACAATTAATTCTAATTAGCTAATGAACTTTAATCAAATACTAAGGCATTCAAGGTTACAGAAGCAAGTTAAATAGCTAAAGACTGAAGTTCCCATAAACTTCCAAAAGAGCTAACAACTAAAACAATGCGGAAGTAACACCTAGAACCTGAAAGTCAATGTACAAAAACATCTAAAGTTCAACCATAAGTCTAAACAGGAAGGGTTACGACCCCAAACTAATGAACTAAAAACTAACTAGAAAAGTCTAAGTCCGAAATATGGACATAAACAGAAAGAAAACTCATGGCAGCCTGGAAGAACTGGCTCATCTTTGAATTCGAACGATGATCACTGATCTTCTAAGCGAGGTTTGTCAATAGCCGGTTGAAGATGCCCTATACTCAACAAAGAAAGAGCAAGTGCAGTATCAATACACAACCACAGTGTACTGGTAGGATCACACAACTATCCCACTAAGTGCAGCATATATAAGTCATACAACAATATAACAACATGCATACATCGAACATATACAATATCATCATCATTTAAGAACAACGTATAATTTCACATAATTCTCAATATACAGTTATGTCAACTCATTGGTCCTCTCATGGAACCCAAACCCAAACAGTTAGCATACCAGAACATGGTACCCAATCCAATGTTTATGCCGGAACGTGGCAACTGATCCAAGTTAATGTGTCGGAACGTAACACCCGATCCATTCAACAAGCTACAATCACAATCACAAAGCACATTCTCATAATCATACAATCAAGTCATGATTCACGTTATTCATTATTCATATATCCTCATTTACAATTAATGTGATCAATAATGCAACATTCACATACATACATGTATCATAATGAAGCAAGAACAAACATACATCACACAATCATAGAATCACAACCATCACCTACCTCGAAACAAGCTTGAAATCCTAAGAAACTTGATTCTTCCCTTTCCGGATTCGTTCCGCTTGTTCTTGGTCTACAAACAATCAATATAATACGGGAATCAATAAACAATCACTAATTACCCGTATTACTAACAATTCTAACAACCCTAGATCATACCCATGATC
>JAJOOR010009062.1:0-45996 GCA_036250505.1 Solanum acaule
TGTATTTCTATGTGTCTTCTTATTTTTCTTCCTTCTCCTTTTGGTCTTATGAAGACCTCTTTATATAGGCTTGAGCTGGGGTTTTAGGGGTATTTTTGTCAAAGCAATTTTGGTCCTTGGGCTTGAAGAAAATGAATTGGGCTCGTCTTGTCAACTTAATAGACTGACCGGAAAATGTGATTTGGACTTTTTATTTAAGTCATATATTTTGTCTTAAATATTAATCCGAATTTATTAACCAGTAATTTGACTTGGTCAATGTATCATGAATTTATGGATTAATCCAAAATTTAATATGGATTTATCAATAAAATTTCACTGTTTACAGCCCATACAAGCCACTTAGCATGCATCATAGAATTAAAAAAAAGATTTAAAAGAAAGTTTCAACTTATAAAAGTTTGATAGAGAAAAGCGAAAGTCTAAACATCGTCTCAAAGCCATCTAGTACATAAGTAATGACCGGGACGTAGCCCATACATCAAGTTCCAAAACTAAAAGTAAGGACAAAAAGGAAATCAAGCTCGGTCCTCGGAACATGGACTCACCAATCTTCAAGCTTCTATATGAGATCCCTAGCCACAGAAGTGCAAATCTTTAAGGCCGGTCTCTACATTTTGGGGAAATGTAGGCAAGAGTATGCGTTAGTACAAAAATGCACCAAGTATGATAGTCATGCATAAAAGTATGAAATCATGCAAAAAAGGACATTTACGTGATATGCAAAGACCAAGTCAAAACATAAGATAAGAGGGTTAGAAAACATAAAACGTAATCATGATCAATGCAAGTAAAAATTATCTTCGAACATATGTGAGATACTTCTTGAAGTAACCTTAGTTCATTATTGTGGGAAGTAGCCTTAACTATAGAGACCGTGCGAGCTATAACATGGACCCTTGGTGTCTCTCACACCGAAAAGGGTTATCCTACTTGCCAAGGTAGAACCATGAATCTGAGCTAAAGTGGATCCACTAGCTAATGTCTATCTAGCCAATCATCCTATGGGGGAACATAGGTAGGGGATAAGAAGATTGCTTCTAGAAACCCAGCCTCAACTCGGGAGAGCTTCCATCTCAATATCCTTTCAGTGCTAAGCATAAATCCCATAGAATAGTTATTAATCTTAACTTATCTCATGATCCATGGAAAGGCACAATTAAGCAACCAATCCAAGATAAAGACATCATAGGATAGCTCTTTAGACCATGCGTAAGAAAACCTTTCGTCGTCCATGATATTTTCATAATAGCTTTAAGGCCCATAGTCATTCACTTCATGCTAGAAATTCCCTAATACTAATAGAAATAGTGGCCTATAATCATTGATGGCATATTCGGATACCATACTAATTAAGACCTAATTTAGAAAAGTATCCCGAAAAGAATTGAGGGGAAATCTAGATGTCATTCATGTAACATGACCAAGCTTCATAGAACATATAGATATATTCATCTATAAGCTTACTTGAGTCATAAACATACTTTCATAAACATGCATTCTTTTCAATAATTCATAAGCTTTATTGTACTTTCAAAGTCAAAGCATCTTCAGATTCATTTACATATATTTCATAAAGAGAAGGCATACATATTTTCATAAATTCATCTTTCATATTTCAAGACCCACATAATATCACCATTGCTTAGAAACCATGGGTTATGCATGGGTTTGTGGGGATTCATCTTAAAATCATGAGATTATATCAATTCATGCATAAAAGTTCATAGATCAATTAAATAAATCAACATTGAAAGGAACCCATGACATGGAAGAAAAACCCTAACTCAATTTGGGATTTATTACTTTGTAAATTGGAGAATTTAGGAACTCCATCGATGAAAACTATCATACCTTGATTCCAAAAGCTTGGAAGCAATGGAGGATTCAGAGGCTTGATCTTGAAACCCTAGCTTTCTTCTTCAACTTGTAGAGAGAAATATTTGAGAGGAAGAGCTTAATCTTCTTTTGAGAATTTAAGAGTATAAATTTAGTTTGGGTGATTGGGGGTTTAAAATCATTATATAGGGCTTTGGGTAAAAGGAAAAATGACATAGTATTGAGTTAAAACAATTAGGAAAAGACCCTACATCCCTGACTAAAAACTGTCAAATTTGGTCACTAGAAGCCCAAAACGGGTCGTCATGCACTACCACGGCCCGTCAAACAGGCCGTGAAGAATTTCTGCCTTACAGGGCTTCACTATTTGGGGCATAACTTTTTACTCCGAGCTTGGAATTAGAAACTTGGTGGCATTTGAAAGAGGATTTAAAGATCTTCAATTTGATCAGTCATGGGCTACCTAATTCATTTTGTGCTAAAAGATATGATCGTTTGAAGTTGACCCTAAACTTTAAGTCTAATGAAAACCCTTCACGGATGACTTCATGGTCTATGTGGGGCTTCACGGGCCGTTGTGACGCCCGTGGCCCTTGACCAGTGGCTAGGGGAGAACCCCTACTGACCTGACCCCCTTCACGATCACACTAACGAATCGCCTCACTCTTCACGGCCCATTTAAGGGACCGTCAAAGTGAATTCTGCATGGGGTAGGTTTTGGAAACCTACCATGTGCCCCTTAACGAACCATAGTCCCCTTCACGGCCCGTCTGGGGCTCTGTGGAGGGTTACATGGTCCAATGTTTGGGCTTGTGAGTTTCCCACTTGACCCATTTCTAGGCTTTCTCGAATATGAGGTATTACAATATCTCCCTCTTGGGAACAATCGACCTTGAATGGAACTTAAATTAGCACGAAAAGAGTAAGAGAGAAACTAACAATCCAATTATTAATGAAACTTCATCAAATCCGGGGAAAGAATAGGGAAGGTTATTTCACTATATTGTTTACCAGGGACAGGGCCTAACATAAGAATATTTGTTTTATTGGGGCGTCCGATCGAGCTACGAACACGAGTAGATAGGCAGTTAGGGGGGGAGAGGGTCGGCTGGGCTAGCCTTTTCAATAATCTCCGGCCGCTCAGTGCCGCGATTAGTGCGAGTTGTAAGGAGTCTTGGTCTCGAGTCAAGCTGGGGCGTCATTTCATTCTCCTAACGGGAATGAGGGAAACTGGAGGTACTTCGGTCTCTGTTTTTGGGGGCGGGAGTGCTTAGTCGATGGGGGTTCCTAACGCACATCGTTATGGCGCTTTGGAACACTGCCGATCGCAGAGGTATCTTAACTCTTCTTTAATATGGGAGCGTAGACATATCGGTCACATCTGTTTCGGGTACAGAGGCGACGAAGGGTGCTATTGAAAACACCTGATTGAATATTCTAGGTTGACTTCGCCGATGCACATAACCAAGGAGAAATCTCAACTCCAAGCTAAAACATGTTCAAAATATCATAAGGCAGATAAGAACCAGACCTAGTAGCCCAACATGAATGCAATCACATAAATGCACATATCCGAGCAGGATACTTCAACTCCAAGATAAAGCATATTTAAAACATCTTTTCATAAGGTCTATATGCAACTCATACTCAATGCACATAAGCATAAAGAAATCAATCAATTAAACTAAATCATATTTTTTTTTTCAAAATCAATTTTTTCATGAACATGCATGCATGAAGAATCACGAGGATGAATAAGACACAAGAATCCTAAAGAGTGAACCATGGGGAGCTAAGACCTCAAGCTAGACTCAAAGATAAAGAAAAGAGATATGGATACTAAAAAATCACATCGCCCTCACACTTTCACCCATCAAACCATAACAAGGAACTCTTCCAAAACGAACATAGTTCTACTCACATACCAACCATGAAGCACACCATCTCCCCCTTTGGAGAAAACCCCACTAGTCTACTCATGTACCAACCATGAAGCACACCATCTCCTCCTTTGGAGAAAACCCCACTAGTCTTTTCAGATCCATCACCCTCAATCCCAAACATAACACCAAAGTCTTAAAAACCACTAAACCATTGATACAACTAAATACTTGAGAAGTTTCCACAAGGATTTCAAGGACTACTCCAAACACAATCTCCATACATGGAGTCTTACCATATCCAACGAAACACTCAATATCAAGCAATGCATAACCATAAGCTAAAAGATCTTAACTTATCAATTACCACATCCGGGGAACTCTCATGATCTTATCGAGTTTGATCTTACCTACCCCATTCCTTTCCTTAAAAGTAAGAATTGGGCAATCTCGTATCTTGTGACCACTCTTTCCACAACCGAAGCAACCATCCATGCCGGCTAAGATTTTGCCTTCATGCTTATTCCCACACCTAGCACAAGTAGACCATGAAGATCCACCATCATCTCTTCTTGCCCTATTTGAATCCCTAGTTTTCCCCTTAAGCCTTTCTTCTTCTATTTTTTGTGCATGCACCATCAAATGGGAGATATCCATCTCCTTAACAAGCATGACGGTTAGGCATTTTTTGACCACTAAGTCAGAAGCACCCGACACAAACTTACACATCCTTGCCCTTGGATCAGGAACAATAGTTGGAGCATATTTAGACAATTGTGTGAATTTCAAGGCATACTTCTTTACACTCATTTCCCCTTGATGAAGGTTAGTGACCTCAAGTACCTTTTACTCCCTCATATCAAGGGAAAAGAACCTATCAAGAAAAGCAACCTTAAATTTCTCCCAATCAAGAGGACCCTCATCTACTACCATTTCTTCTTTCCATTGGTTGAACCAAACTTGAGAAACACCCTTAAGTTGATAAGAGACCAATTCCTCCTTTTATAGCAGCGTCACTCCCAGGATTATCAACATATTATACACCTCATAAATGAAATCTTGAGGATCTTTCTCAATACTAGTCCATGAAATATCGGAGGATTCATTCTAATAAAGTCCCTCACCCTTGTTGCTGTCGTACCCACCCTTGGGTTCATGGGAGCCACAACCTGTCCATTTGCTTGAGCAATCATAGCTTGGGCCAATGCATGAAATGCGGCACGAAACTCACCATTAGTTACTTGCTCGGCCAAAGGGTTGACCGGCACATGAAGAACCTCTTGTATCACATTTTCATGAACATTCCTATTTCTTCTCATGTGATTCCTTCGTGGAGGCATATTATGAAAATCATAAATAGGGGTTAGGAGTGAAGGACACCTAGAGTTACACTCTTTCGCACGACTTAAGAGTAATGAAAAAAGTGGAGTTTCCTAAACATCTTATAGCCTCTCGTTCATAATGTAGTGCGCTTCACAGTCATGAACAATGCTTAACTCAACATGGCTTACAAGACTTCCTAGGACCTTTCTAAACCTTGTGCTTTGAATACCAAGTTTCTCACGACCCAAGTATCCCCTAGGTGTAACATGGTGCACAAGACCCCGAGAGGCCCCATACAAGCCACTTAGCATGCATCATACAAGATCATAGAGTTAAAAAAAAGATTTAAAAGAAAGTTTCAACATATAAAAGTTTTAAAGAGAAAACTGGAAGTCTAAACATTGTCTCAAAGCCATATAGTACATAAGAAATGATCGGGACGTAGCCCGTACATGAAGTTCCAAAACTGAAAGTAAGGACAAAAAGGAAATCAAGCTCGGTCCTAGGAACATGAGGACTCACCAATCTTCAAGCTTCTATATGAGATCCCTAGACACAGAAGTGAGAATCTTTAAGGTCGATCCCTACATTTTTGGAAATATAGGCAAGAGTATGCGTTAGTACATAAATGCACTAAGTATGATAGCCATGCATAAAGGTATTAAATCATGCAAAAATGACATTTTCGTAATATGCAAAGACCAAGTCAAAACATAAGATAAGAGGGTTAGAAAACGTAAAACGTAATCATGATTAATGCAAGTAAAAATTATCTTTGAACACATGTGAGATACTTCTTGAAGTAACCTTAGTCAATTATTGTGGGAAGTAGCCTTAACTGACATAGAGACCATGTGAGCTATAACATGGAACCCCGGTGTCTCCCATACCGAAAAGGGTTGTCCTACTTGCCAAGGTAGAACCATGAATCTGAGCTAAAGTGGATCCACTAGCTAATGTCTAACTAGAAAATCATCCTATGGGGGCACATAAGTAAGGGATAATGAGATTGCTTCTAGAAACTCAACCTCAACTCGGGAGAGCTTCCATCTCAATATCCTCTCGGTGCTAAGCCTAAATCCCACAAAATAGTTATTAATCTTAACCTATCTCATGATTCATGGAAAGGCACAATTAAGCAACCAATCCAAGCTAAAGATATCATAGGATAGCTCCTTAGACCATGCGTGAGAAAAACTTTCACCGTCCATGATCTTTTCATAATCGCTTTTAAGTCCATAGTCATTAACTTCATGCTAGAAATGACGCATTACAACGGAAATAGTTTTGAAATCATGGCCTATAATCATTGATGACATATCCGGATACCATACTAATCTAGACCTAGTTTAGGAAAATAGCCTGAAAAGCATTGAGGGAAAATCTAGATGTCATTCATGTCATATGGCCAAGCTTTATAGAAAAACTATATATCTTCCACTATAAGCTTATTTGAGTCATAAACATACTTTCATAAACATGCATTCTTTTCAATAATTCATAAACTTCATCATACTTTCAAAGTCAAAACATCTTCAAATTCATTTACATCAATTTCATAAAGAGAAGGCATGCATATTTTCATAAATTTATCTTTCATAGTTCAAGACCCACGTTATATCACCATAACATAGAAAACATGGGTTATTCATGGGTTCATGGGGATTCATCTTAAAATCATGAGATTTTATCAATTCATGCATAAAATTTCATAAATCAACATTGAAAGGAATCCATGACATGGAAGAAAAACCCTAACTCAATTGGAGATTTTAACTTTGTAAATTGGAGAATTTGAGAACTCCTTGGAGGAAAGGGCTCCATGGATGAAAACTATCATACCTTGATGCCAAAAGCTTGGAAGCAATGAAGGATTATATGGCTTGATCTTGAAACCTTAACTTTCTTCTTCAACTTCTAGAGAGAGAAATATTTGAGAGGAAGAGCTTGATCTTCTTTGGATAATTTAAGAGAATGAATTGAATTTGGGTGATTTGGGGGTTTAAAGTCATTATATAGGGCTTTGGGAAGAAGGAAAAATGACATAGTATTGAGTTAAAATAATTAGGAAAAGGCCCTATAACCCCTAACTAAAAACTGTCGAATTGGATCAGTGGAAGCCCAAAACGTGTCGTCATGCACTACCATTGCCCGTCAAACAGGTCGTGAAGAATTTCTACCCGTTAGAGCTTCACTATTTTGGGCATAAATTTTTACTCCGAGCTTGGAATTAGGCAAACTTGGTGGCGTTGGAATGAGTACTGAGTGATATTTAATTTGATAGGTCAGGGGTCACCTAATTCATTTTGTGCTAAAACATATGATCATTTGAAGTTGACCCTAAACTCTAAGTTTAATGAAAACCCTTCATGGACGACTTCACGGGCCATTGTGACGCCCGTGGCCCTTGACCAGTAGCTAGAGGAGAACCCCTACTTACATGACCCCCTTCACGATCACCCTAACAACCTGTCTAAGGGTCCGTCAAAGTGAAGCCTGCATGGGGCAGGTTCTGGAAACCTACCACAAGCCCGTTAACGGACTGTGGTCCCCTTCACGGATCATCTAGGGCTTCGTGGAGGGTTCCATGGTCCACTATTCGGGCTTGTGAGTTTCCCACTTGACCCATTTCTAGCCTTTCTTGAATCTGAGGTGTTACACTACATGGTGTCACAACCCGATTCTACACCCCGGAAGCGACACGACGTACTCGACCCCGAATGGGTCTTATACAAGCCTCATAGCTCATTCATTGCATAGGTAATAGAAATAGTACGGAATTTAAAACTTTTCTTTATAAAACCATACAATCTAATCATTCAAAAACATTTAAATGCAAGGGGAAGTCTATATCTCACATGGCCATCTTAGACACAATCTTGAACAAAAATAGGGGCATGACCCTTTAGAATAGAAATCTAAAGTAGTCTATTACATGAAAAGGAAAGAAACTTCTAAAACACTTGTCCTCGATCTATGAGGACATACCCAAAATGTCTTGGAGAACTCTAATCCCAAGCTTCACTAGAGCAATGCAAATCACATGCCGGAACCTACACTTGTAGTAAAAACATGAAGAAGAATGGGCTAGCACATAAAGTACTAAGTATGATAGCCATGCAAAAACATGCTTAAAAAAGACATTTATGTTTGGAAGTCATGATATATGCCATTTTGGTAAAACTTCATGAACATTGATAAAAGAGGCATAATATAAGTCACAACCAACATGCAAGTCATTTATCCACATTAGAACATGATCAACCATATAACCCATTACCTTTACTTTAAACCTTCACCTCAAGTAACCCTCATGCTATACCTTGTGCAATGTATGGATGGTGTCCCATACCACCACCCACACCAAGGTACCACATTAAGGTCACCAAGAGTGAACTTACCATTCATCCTTTCCACCTTTACACAATAAAGGCATATAAGAGACATAAACATCACATGAATCACATCATTACATTAAGACCACCATCTAAGACAACTCTAAGTCATACTTGTGCAATGTGCAAGTAGCATCCCATACTACTACTCACACTAAGTACTCATTTGAAGTGACCATAGACAAGGCACATTCATATACAATAAGTCATAACAAGGAAGTAACTCATAATACAATCTACGTATAGCATGCATCTTCACTTTTAAGCATATAAGAGTCAACATTCTTCATTAGCTTCATTACATTAAGAGCACCTTCATTCATTAGACATTGGATCAATATTCTCATAAATGTCATCATAAGAGCCCATTCATTCATTAACATTATAAAGGACCACACTATGACCTCCCTCAAATGCCTACTTGTGCAATGCATAAATGGCATCCCATTCCACCACCCACACTAAGTAGTACATCTTTAAGAAGCCATAGTTCATTAACATTCTTTGTGGGGGTAAGCCATAACCGACATAGACCATGTGAGATTGACATGGAATCCCGGTGTCACCCTCACCAGATAAAGGGATTCCTACTTGCCTAAGGTAGGACCATCGTTTGTCTAGCCTTAAGTGGATCCACTAGCTAGACCTATATGGGCACATAATTTATGGGATAGGGAGATTGCTACTAGATACCCCGCCTCAACTAACGTATGAGTATCCATATCAAGAGATTGCTACTAAGTGCCCCGCCTCAACTCACGTATGAGCACCCATCTCAATCCATTTCCACTCGGTGCTTAGCATTATTCCCCACAGAGTATTTGACATTCATTACATTTGTTCATTATTATGGGATACGAGATTGCTACTAGATACCCCGCCTCCACTAATGTATGGGCATCCATCTCAAACCCAACATTCATTCATTGGAAAGCTCATAGATTCAAAGATGAGAATAGCCTTTCACCTAGGAATCCCATATTGTGAGAAAGTCCTTTCACAATATATCTTTTAATTCATTAGAGAACAATTGAGAATATCCTTTCAAATAGTACTTCATTATCATTAACATTATCATTGAACTTCATTCATTCTTCATTCAAGTGTGTGTGTATGTGATAATAGCCTTTCACATAATCACCATCATTCACAAGTGTTAATGGAGAGATAACATTCAATCCTAACACAATTAGCTTCTAAACATGATCATAATTCATTCATTTAGATCACACACACATACTTCATATTACAATCATACATAGTAATTAAACACCTCCACCTTTCAAGTGGATCAATAGATCAAGCACAATTCTACTTTAATATGCAATTTTATCATAACTCGCCCTTCAAGGCTAAGAACCAACATCAATCCATAAATCCAAGATACTACAATAGATAATGAAATTGACATGATTCAATCACTTAATTCAATATAAGCATCACCAATTCAACATACTTGCATAATCAATCAACTCCCAATCACAAATCATAATTTAGGAAATTGGGGGAAAACATGGGTTCTAGGAAGAAATCATCTTAATTAATCTTTAAATCCACAATTCATTCATAATTCAATGCAATAAAGCCTTTATAAATCATTTAGAATTAAACCCACGCATAGATTGAAAACTAGGGTTTTAGAGAAAACATTGGAGACTTGAAATCACTTTTGAGATTGGCTCCTTCAAAGAAACTAAGTCAAGGATGAAGACCACCATACCTTTTAAAGAAGAATCCCATGAAAATCCCTTGAAAAACTTGAAGATTTGACCTTGGAAGCTTGAAATCTTCACCTCCAATGGAGGTTTCTAGAGAGAGAACTTTTGGAGGGGAGGGGAGGTTTGATTTGGGGTTTTGAAAATAATGAAGTCTAAAATAGAGTTTAATACTTTTAATACTCTTAAAATACCTTGATTAACTTAAAATAACCGTCCCTCCACTTAAAATAATTAATTAACAATTTACCAAATGACCCTTGCCCAAACCAAAATAATAGTGGTGGATCACGCCCTAGACCCACGGACCGTGAGTCCTCTCATGGATCGTACTATTGGTCCGTGGTCTGGGGATGGGGCATGGTTTTGGAGGTGTTGACCTACGGAGGCCATCCACGGGGCGTGGATGGACCTACGGGTCGTGAACCCCATCCATAGGTCATCAAATTTTTGGCAACTTTCAAGGTTCTTTGGGGTCTTGGGGTTACACTAAGGGTCCTCCTCAAGGACCCCTAGGGTGGTCCTTTGGGAGTCGTACCTCGACGTTTGACCCCTAAACCCCTCAACCAAAGCTCGGGACAACATCAAACAACTCATAACCCAAAACTAACTCAAAACGACACCCGTCAAGCTCTAGTTCAACCTACTAGATTTAGGGTTGTTACACATGGTTATGATGTGGCACTTACGTGGCTATGATGTGGTGAGTGAGAGTGGTGTTATAGTCTCAGGGTGGAAAAAAATCACTTCAAAGTTGTGCGACACAATATGGATATTCCTTCAAGCATCATCCAAGTACACCACCTCCACAACTTGCATGCCATGACCTTCTGCAAAGTATACCTTCAACCTTTGACCATGGACTTTGAATCTCACCTCTTTGTATCTTCAATTTCAATCACTCTATTTCCATACACTTTTGTTATTGTGTGTGGGCCAGTCCACTTGCACTTGAGCCTGAACGGAAAGAGTTTCAACCTTGAATTGAATAGGAGGACGGGATCCCCCACCCTAAATTTGCGAGATAAAATCTTTACATTATTCCATCGCTTGACCTTCTCTTTAAAGAGAGCGGAGCTTTCATATGCTTACAACCAAAATCCATCTAATTCAAGGATTTGGCGCACACAATTCTTAGAAGCCACATCCCAATTGTAATTTATCTCTTTCAATGCCCATAAAGCTTTGTGCTCTAACTTAAC
This sequence comes from Solanum acaule, assembly GCA_036250505.1. Lineage (NCBI taxonomy): Eukaryota > Viridiplantae > Streptophyta > Magnoliopsida > Solanales > Solanaceae > Solanum > Solanum acaule. The sequence goes on from JAJOOR010009062.1 coordinate 11,355, forward strand.
CAGTAGATGACATGCCTTACCAAATACCAACTAGTAGGGAAACATACCAGTAGGGGACTTGAATGTTGTGTGATAAGACCTAAGTGAGTCATCAAGCTTGCAAGACAAATCGGTATGGTGGAAATTTACCATTTTGGCTAAGATATTCTTTATCTCTCGATTTGACAATTCAACTTCTCCACTAGATTGTGGATGGTACGGAGTGGCTACTTTGTACTTGAATCAATACTTAGATTGAAGTGTTGAAAATTGACGGTTGCAAAATTGTGAACCTCTATTACTTATAATGGCCCTTGGGGTACCAAACCTGGTGAAACTATTCTTCTTGAGAAATCTTATGATACTTCTTGCTTCATTATTTGGTAATGCCATGGCTTCCACCCATTTGGAGACATAATCAACTACCATAAGAATGTATTTATTTCCAAAACTAGCCTTCCTCTTTAATGAAAAGTTGTGACTTTTATGAAAAATTGTGACTTTTCTGAATGTAACGACATGTTCCAGTCATTATGGAAATGCCAACGGGGAAAAAATTTGGGCCAGAAAACTTTTGAGTAGTGACTTGGAAATTTCTAGCATAGGCCAGACTTGGATGAAATCTGAGTTAGGTGAGGTCTAGGGAAATCTGGTAGTGAATGAGGGATTTAATTATGAATTTGAATCACATGAGTGGATAGCCAATACGTTAAGGAGCCTGCACGGCTTTTTACGAAATCAAATTCGAGCGAGTAGAGCTCCCGAAACTAGTCTTGGCGTGAAAGGGTAGTTTTAGAACGTCCCAGGTTGAAGGTGTTTTGTGAAATAGGAGCTTGGAACGCAAACTCCAAGCTTCTATCTCCGTGCAAGCCGCTAAGGCGGGGCTGTTATTGCAAGATGGGGTCCGCCGTGGTGGGCCAGTCGCGACCTTAAGTCAGGGAAAACCCCAAAATTGTTATTTTGTGCAAAACTTTGTTCTTGAGAGCTAGGAGACGACCAAGGGAAATTCTTGACAGTTTTCCACGATTTCTAGTGCTAAAAGTAAGTTAATTACTCCCCTAATCTGTATTTCGATTCTTAGAACTTAGAATCTTGGGTAATTATCGTTGGGAGAGGTTTTTGGCCTGAAGTTGATGGTGGGAAAATCCCTAATTGAGTATTAGGATCATGGGTTTGGCCTTGGATTGATAGTTTTATTGTTATCCAAGTAAATTAGGCTTTTTTAATTAATTCTTGTGTTAATTTCTTGTGTTTAGACCAAGAAAAAGCGGAAAGAATTCGGAAAGGGAAGGCTCAAGTGTCTTAGAAGAATTCAAGCAGCTTGGTGATGGTTCGATTTCCTGTTTGTGTGATATATGCCGGATAATTGCTTTTTTGTATGCATGTGTGTATGTGAATAGTGAAATGTAAATCGAATCTATGTGCGAACAACTACATGCCATGAATTGTTACTTGACCATGTGACTATATGAATTATTCATAATGGTGTGGTTGCGATTGTTGTTGTGATTGTGGTTGTGCTGATTGAATCAGGTGTCACGTTCTGTCACATATATTGGACCGGGTGTCACGTTCTAACACATACATTGGATCAGGTGTCACGTTTCGACACACTAATAATTTGGTTATGGGTTCCAACTTGTGATTATTATGTTTATGTCTACTTGTCATTGATATTGGGAAATTTTATGCTGCTCCTGAAATGCTAATTGAACTATGTATTATGTATATGTGAGTTTACTGTGTTGTAATTACCTGCTTGTATTTCGCTTACTGGAGTAGCCGCGTGATGCTACCAGTACACTGTGGTTGTGCACTGATATTGCACTTTCTCGTTCTTTGTTGAGTACAGGTCATCTTCATGCGGCTACTGATAGACCTCAGTTAGGATATTACTAGTCGAGACCAGATTCAAGGGTGAGTCAGTTCTTTCAGGCTGCCATGGGTCCTCTATTGTTTAGTCCATTCTTTTCGGACTCAGACTCTATAGTTAGAATTATTCGTATGTTTAGTTTCGAGGTTGCACCCCCTTTCCTTAGACTTGTTGATTGGTAGAGTTTTGATACAACGACTTTCATGTTCTAGGGGTTGACTTCCGCAATAGTTTGGTTAATTATTTATTTAAAACCTTTGGAGTTTCTGGGAACTCTGTTTCTATCCATCATTTAAATTTGTTTCCTTATCTTTAAATGCCTAGTTTTTTTGTTAAGTTGCTTAGTTGGGTTGTAGTAATAGTTCTCCCACCGGAGGGTTAGTGTGGGTGTCAATCACGGCGGTCTGGGTCATGACAAAGTTGCTATCAGATCCCTAGGTTTGTTGATCCCATTGTACCAAAACGAGTCTAGTAGAGTCTTGTTAAACGGTACAAAGACGTCTGTACTTTTCTTCAAGAGGTTATAGAACTTTAGGAAATCTCTCTGTCTTTCTTCTCCTTTCGTGCTATGACTTGATTCCAATTGGTATCTGGTGATCCAAATTGGTATCTAATTCTCTTTCACTCTTCTATCCGCAGATGGTTAATACGCGATATAATGGCGTCAAGCCCGTAGCCCCCATCAATGAGCCAGCTGAGGAGCCTGCTGTAATAGGCCGCGGTCGAGGCAGTAGTTGAGGAAGAGGAAGGGGTAGAGGTTGAGGAAGGGTAGCACCCACAAGGAGTGGATCCCCAGTTGAAAATGTTCCCAGGGAAGAGGTCCCTTCTGCGCCATAAGAAGAGGTATAAGAGAATGTGGAAATTGAAAACGAGGAAGATGTTGGACCAGAGGAGGAGGTATATGCTAAGACTATAGGTATTCCTCCCTTAGACCCAGTGTTAGCTCAGTAGATCATGACTTTTCTGAAGGGATTGGTTGGCCCTAGAGTCCTTCCCACGGTGCAAGCGGCTCAACCCCCAGCCAATCCCCCCATTACTATTACTGTTCCCAAGGTGGGTGGAGCATTAGGCATTGATACCTATTTCCGTCCCCTATTGGGTCCTGTGATGACTGGTACCAAGCATGAGACGTTGACTAAGATTCTGAAGCTGAAGTCGCCTGTGTTCCATGGTTCTGAGAGTGAGGACACCTATGAGTTCATTTTGGATTGCTATAAGAGGCTTCACAAGTTAGGTATTGTACATCAGCATGGAGTAGAATTCACGACCTTCCAGCTTCAAGGTGAAGCTAAGCAGTGTTGGAGAGCTTCGGTGGAATGCAGATCGCTGGTCTTCCCCCCACTCATTTGGAAGCAGTTTCATGCTTTGTTTCTAGAAAAGTATGTGCCTCAGACTTTGAGGGATCGTAAGAAAGATGAGTTCATGACTTTGGAACATGGTGGTATGACTGTAGCTGCTTATGAGGCTAAGTTCCATGCTTTGTCTAGCTATGCTACATAATTGGTAATTACTGAGAAGAAGATGATTCATCTATTCGTCAAGGGGTTGAATCCTGAATCACATGTATTGTCTGTTCACATGACCTCTGCAGGAAAAAGTTTTAATGAGGTGATAGATTTTGTGAAGAAAGTGGAGGGAGTTTGACGTGATGGCCAGGTCAAGGCTTTAGCTAAGAAGCCCAAGAGCATATGTAAGTTCCATGGTTCCTACTACGAGGTTCACGTAAGCCGACATTTGCAGCCCGACCAATTCAGTCAGCTATGCTCACTTCTATAGGTGGTTATTCGAGAACTCCACAACATAATTTTATTCAGGTCTTTTGATCGTAGTTCTTACAATTGTGGAGAACCTTGGCATATGAGTAGAGATTATCCCCATTCGCGCATGTTTGACCCCGCACAACAGCAGACTAGAGCAGTGGTACCTGCGGACAATTGTAATAATGGCAAAGAACATCCACAAGATGGGCTATAAGGGAATCAGTGAGGCCGTGGAGGCTGAGGAAAAGGTAATGCTGGTAGAGGAATAGTGCATCCAAGCAAGGAGGTTGTCTGTCAAGATAACATGGCTCAGTGTTATGCCTTTTCGGGCAAGACCAAGGATGAGGTGTCTGATGTAGTGATCACAGTACTATTCTTGTCTATGATCGGATGGCTATTGTTTTGTTTGATCCGGGTTCTACTTATTCATATGTGTCAGTTCAGTTTGCCTTGGGATTTTATACGGTTTGTGATGTACTTGATGCCCCCATCCATGTTTCTTCCCCGGTTGGAGAGTCTGTCATAGTCATCCATGTATATTGTGCGTGTCCTATTTTGTTTATGGGTTTTCAGACTTGGTGACTCTGGATATGACTGACTTCAATATAATCTTAGGTATGACTTGGTTGTCCCCCTATTATGTTGTGCTTAATTGTAATGCTAAGTTTGTGACTCTAGAGATCCTGGGTAGGGAAAAGTTAGAGTGGGAAGGGGTGTACAAGCCTAAGTCAGCTAAGGTCGTATCTTTTGTTTGGACTAGGAAACTGGTGGGGCAGGGGTGTTTAGCATATTTGGCTCATATTCGGGATGTTGATGCTGAGTCTCCCTCTATTGAGTCTATTCCTGTAGTGTATGAATTCAAGGAAGTGTTTCCTATCAATTTGCCTAGTATGCCTCCGAATAGAGATATAGATTTCTGCATTGAATTGGAACCGACCACTCGCCCCATTTCCATCCCTCTTTATCGCATGACTCTTATAGAATTGAGGGAGCTTAAAGCTCAAATCCAAGAGCTTTTTTATAAAGGTTTCATCCGTCCTAGTTCTTCCCCGTGGGGTGCTCCTGTCTTGTTTGTTAAGAAGAAGGATGGTAGTATGAGGATGTGCATAGACTATCGACAGTTGAATAGGGTCATCATCTAGAATAACTATTTGTTGCCTTGAATAGATGATCTACTTGACCAGTTGTAGGGTGCATCGGTTTTCTCTAAGATTGGCCTAAGGTCTGGTTACCATCAACTGAAAATTAGTCTTGAGGATGTACCAAAAATGGCATTCAAGACCCGTTATGGGAACTATGAGTTTTTATTGATGTCGTTTGGGTTGACCAATGCGCCTGCAACCTTCATGAGTTTGATAAATGGTGTGTTCAAACCATTCCTTGATTCTTTTGTTATAGCCTTTATTGATGACATTTTGGTTTATTCGAAGAGTAAGGAAGAGCATGCCGACCAGCTTCGTATTGTTTTGGGTGTCCTTGGAAAACAGAAGTTGTATTCAAAATTTTCCAAGTGTGAGTTCTGGTTGACTTCAGTTGCCTTTTTGGGGCATGTGGTTTCAAATGAAGGGGAAATGGTAGATCACCAAAAGATCAAAGTAGTCAAGAACTAGGTTCGGCCTAGCTCTGTGATTGAAGTTAGGAGTTTTGTGGGGCTCGCCAACTATTATTGTAGGTTTGTGAAAAACTTTGTTGCTATCGCCACGCAATTGACAAGGCTGACTAAGAGGGAGGTGCCTTTCGAGTGGACTGACAAGTGTGAAGAGAGCTTCCAAAAGCTTAAGACCCTTTTGACCACATCACCTATTCTGTCACTGCCAGTGGAAGGTAAATATTTCATTATTTATTTTGATGCTTCACATTCGGCTTTGGGTGTTGTGTTGATGCAGGATAAGAATGCTATATGTTATACATCACGGCAACTGAAAGTACATGAGAGGAACTACCCGACGCATAACTTGGAGTTGGAAACAATAGTGTTTGCCTTCAAGATTTGGCGGCATTACCTTTATAGTGTCAAGTGTGAGGTGTTTACTGACCATCGTAGTCTACATCATGTATTCACTCAAAAGGACCTGAATCTGAGACATTGAAGGTGGATGGAGTTACTCAAGGATTATGATGTTAACATCCAGTATCATCTGGGTAAGGCTAACGTGGTGGTAGACGCATTAAGCCGGAAGGCGGTGAGTATGGGTAGTCTAGCTTGCTTGAGTGTGTCCAAGCGACCTTTGGCCAAGGAGATTCAAATCTTGTAGTCTAAGTTCATGTAGTTGGGCATCTCAGAGAAATGTGGGGTGTTAGCCAGCATTGAGGTTAGGCCTACTTTCATTGAGGAGATCAAGGCCAAACAGTTTGAGGATGAGAGTTTGAATGAGCTCAGAAAGAAGACAGTGTCTAGTGTCTGGCAAATGTGGCTCTTGATGCGAGTGGCCTCCTCAGTTTTAAGGGAAGAATTTGTGTTCCCCGAGTGGATGACTTGATTCAGAATATGTTGACAATTTCATATGGTTCGCGATATTCCATTCATTCGGGTGTGACCAAGATGTACCGATATTGAAAACTTTATTAGTGGCCTGGTATGAAGAAAGACACAGCTGAGTTTGTGGCTAAGTGCCAAAACTGTCAGCAGGTAAAGTATAAGCACCAAAGGCCTGCAGGTTTGCTTCAGCGAATGCCAATCCCTGAATGGAAGTGGGAGAGGATAGTTATGGATTTTGTGGTTGGTCTTCCCAAGATCTTGGGAAAGTTTGACTCCATTTTGGTGGTGGTTGACAGACTGACTAAGTCAGCCCACTTCATTCTAGTCATAGTAGACTATAATGCTCAACAATTGGCTAAGGTTTATGTGCAGGAAATAGTGAGGTTGCATGGGTTCCCCCTGATATCATCTCAGACCGTGGTACACAGTTCACATCCAAGTTTTAGGGAGAATTACATGATGAGTTGGACACACAACGCACTTTTAGTACAACCTTCCATCCACATACGGACGGGCAGTCAGAGAGAACTATTCAAGTGTTGAAGGACATGTTGAGGGCATGTGTGAGTTCTCCTGTAATAACAGTTACCATTCCAGCATTGACATGATACCATTCGAGGCACTTTATGGGAGGGGATGTACATCACACATAGGGTGGTTTGAGGCTGGATACGTGAAACCTTTGGAGGTTGATTTGTTGAAAGATGCTCAAGATAAAGTGAGAAGCATCCAAGCTAAGCTTCTAGCAGCCCAGAGTCGACAGAAAAAGTATGCAGATCGTAAGGTAAGCGACAAGACATTTTAGGCTGGTGAGCAAGTTCTTCTAAAAATGTCACAGATTCGGAAATAATGGAAAGCTTAGTCCTCGCTACATCGGGTCATTTGAAATTCTTGACTGTGTAGGGCCAGTGGCTTATAGGTTGGCTTTACTATCTAGCCTATGCGGAGTCCATCCAGTGTTTCATGTGTCCATGTTGAAAAAGTATCATGGTGATGGAGATTACATCATAAAGTGGGACTCAGTTCTGTTAGACAAGGACCTTCAGTATGAGAAGGAACCAATATCAATTCTTGATCACGATGTCCGGAAGTTAGGGACCAAGGAGATAAAGTCCGTGAAAGTTCAATGGAAGCATCGTCCGGTTGAGGAAGCTACTTGGGAAACCGAGAAGGACATGTGAGACAAGTATCCCTAGTTATTCAACGATTCAGTAACTACTCTACTCTTACCTTAGCCAGTTTTTCCTAGTTTATCACTCGGGGACTAGTGATGGGTAAATTGGTGTCTATTGTAACGACATGTTCCAGTCGTTATGGAAAAGACAATGGGGAAAGAATTTGTACCAAAAAACTTTTGAGTAGTGACTTGGAAATTTCTAGCCTAGGCCGGACTTGGATGAAATATGAGTCTGGTGAGGTCTAGGGAAATCAGTTAATAAATGGTGGATTTAATTATGAATTTAATCACATGAGTGGATAGCCAAGATGTTAAGGAGCCTGTACGGCTTTACGGAAACGAATTTGGGCAAGTAAAACTCCCAAAACTGATCTTGGCGTAAAAGGGTAGTTTTAGAACGTCTCGGATTGAAGGTGTGTTGTGAAATGGGAGCTTGTATCTCAAACTCCGAGCTTCTGTCTCCGTGGTGGGGCTGTTGTGGTGGGATGGAGTCCGCCGTGGCGGGCCAGTCGCGAACTTAAGTCGGGAAAAACCCCAAAATTGTTATTTTTTGCAAAACTTCGTTCTTGAGAGCTAGGAGACTACCCAGGGCGATTCTTGATAGTTTTCCATGATTTCTAGCGCTAAAGGTAAGTTAATTACTCCCCTAATCCGTATTTTGATTCTTAGAACTTAGAATCTTAGGTAATTATCGTTGGGGAGGGTTTTGGCTTGAAGTTGATGGTGGGAAAAGCCCTAGTTGAGTATTAGGATCATGGGTTTGACCTTGGGTTGATATTTTGATTGTTATCCGGGTAAATTAGGTCTTGTTTATTGATCCTTGCGTTAATTACTTGTGTTTAGACCAAGAACAAGAGGAAAGAATCTAGAAAAGGAAGGCTCAAGTGTCTTGGGAGGATTCAAGCTTGGTTTCGAGGTAGGTGATGGATCGATTTCCTATTTGTGTGATATATGCCGGATAATTGCTTCATTGTATGCATATGTGTATGTGAATAGTGAAATGTGAATTGAATCTAATGAAATGGTTATGTGTGAACAACTACATGCCATGAATTGTTACTTGACCATGTGACTATATGTACAATTCATTATGGTGTGGTTGTGATTGTGGTTGTGTTGATTGGATCGGGTATCACGTTCCGACATACATTAGATCAAGTGTCACATTCTGACACATATATTGGATCGGGTGTCACGTTTCAACACATACATTGGATCGGGTGTCACGTTCCGACACACTAACAATTTGGGTATGGGTTCCATGAGAGAACCACTTGTGATTATTATGTTCATGTCTACCTGTCATTGATATTGAGAAATTTTATGTTGCTCCTGAAATGCTAAGTGAACTATGTATTCTATATATGTGTGTTTACTGTGTTGTAATTACCTGCTTGTATTTCGCTTACTGGAGTAGTAGCGTGATCCTACCAGTACACTGTGGTAGTACCTTGATACTGCACTTGCTCATTCTTTGTTGAGTACAGGGCATCTTCAGGCGGCTACTGACAAACCTCAGTTAGGAGATCACTGATCGAGACCGGATTCAAGGGTGAGCCAGTTCTTCTAGGCTGCCATGGGTCCTCTATTGTTTAGTCCATTCTTTTCGGACTCAGACTTTATAGTTAGAATTATTCGTATGTTTAATTTTGGGGTTGCACCCCGTTTCCTTAGACTTGTTGATTTGTAGAGTTTTGGTACAACGGCTTTCAGGTTCTAGGGGTTGACTTCCGCAATAGTTTGTTTAATTGTTTATTTAAAACCTTTGGAGTTTATGGGAACTCCGTTTCTATCCATCATTTAATCCTGCTTCTGTATCTTTAAATTCTTAGTTTTTCGTTAAGTTGCTTAGTTGGGTTGTAGTAATGGTTCTCCCACCAGAGGGTTAGTGTGGGTGCCAATCACGGCGGTCTGGGTCGTGACATTGAAGAATTTCATCTTTTATGAAAGGTTGTGCCCTTTTCGAATAGTTGGGACTTTTTCGATAAGGCACAATAAACATTTGTTCAAACTACCCTTTGTTGTCTATAAATAGAGGGGCTCCCTCTCATTTTAAAACAACAAAAATTCTAAAGTTTTTTTTCTTCTTCTACACAATTAAATATTTGTGTACTTTGCTCCAGTTGAGTGGCTCACTGACACTATTGTTTTTGTAAAAATACACTGGTGAATAAAATCGTTCCATCCTAAGAGAATCTATTTCTTTAAACCTCAGGTACTAGAGGGAAATAATTTCTTTAATAGGACATTGTACATTCAATGGGCTCAATTTTTTCCTATATGTTTCATTCTATTGTTACACATCCTAGTATGTTTTTTTACAGTCATTAATTTGTGCTTATGATATTAATTGTTGTTTTTGAGTACATGTTTGAAACTTTGTTGTTTATGTTTCTGCAAAATTATTGTTATAAGTATTTGTTTGTACAGATTAAATAACACACGTTAATTGAGTATTCTTCCAAGTTTTCTCTACTGTAATTGTTCAAGGTACAATAAAAAAATTCCTTAAAGATCTATACTACCATCTCTTGAAGATAAAATTCAAATTTGGTATGTCATTGTAAGGGCATAAAGACCTTAAAAACTTTATCACACCTTGATGTGCGAAGTGAACTAGTAAAAGAAGACAAGAATTAATAAACTTTTGTCATGGGTCCAAGGATGTGCCGGATGACCTATAGAGGAATATGACTAGATTTGAGCGTCTTTTAATTCCAAAGACATAGATAACTACACAATAAATTAATTACTCATATTCAATATGAAGTATGGACAAATTCTCAAGTTACTGCAAGTTGTAAATACTTTTCTTGAAGCAATAAATGTGTTTCTTAACATTGCAATTGAAATAGAAGTGTAGTTTCACATTGAACTCTGTCACTTTGGTATGTAGATTTTTTTTTAAAAAACCCAAACAAACTGAATATATTTGTGTAATATTTTTCTGTTTCAATGAATATAATAAGTTGAATTGATGTTTAATATGATAGTTTCCAGAAATCTTTCCAGTTGATCTATTCGGAGTCCCTCATGAGAGAGAAATAGACTTTGGCATAGATATTCTTTTCGATACTTGTCTTGTCTTTATTCCGCCATATAGAATGGCACCAGCAGAGTTGAATGAGTTAAAGAGCAGTTGAAAGATCTCCTTGAGAAAGAGTTAAACTTAAGTTTGTCACTCCCCAAGCCTACACCCTAGGAGGGACTGGCACTTGAGAACCATTGCTGGCTCCAAGCGAACCCTTGGCCTGGCTTACTACTCAGCGGAAGACTTTAAGCATTAATAAAAGAAATCATATGAAACTCCACTTAACTGTCTCAATATAATTTAGAATGTTTTAGAAATAAACATACAACTGGCCAAAGTGGCAAACCAAGTCTTATAACAACAAATGAAATGCAAAGACTAAAGAACTATAGCTATATTTCTATGAAGCCTCTAAAACTGTGAGGGATATCAGGACAAGACCCCCGATCATCTTAACAACTGAAAATGCTAAAATAATGTAAAAAGGGATCCTTCGAAAAATAAGGAGGCTCACCAACTGACTCTGAATGCTCAACTGGATCAACGAAGAGCTGGGTGTTGATCATGGTTACGTGTATCTGCATCATAAAATGATGCAGGCCAAATGGCATCATTACATTGAATGTACGAGCATGCGAGGGGAAAAATAATCATGACATAAGCTTGAACTGAATTCTGAAAGAAACACTTACCTCAGCTTTACTAAACTCATGGATACTCAACTCAATGCAGAAATAAACAACAGTAAAGATGCAGTTTATATAAAGCATTTAAAAAGCAGGTAGCAACTCAAGGTATTGAAAAATACAATAACAACTCAATTTATATATAATATAGTTTTTTGAAAGTTTCTCTAACCGACAACCATGACTATGAGCTATGTGATTATACAACGTCTTGCCCACACTGCCAGAACTGTCCTATAACTTGCTGGGATATAGAACGCCTCAACTAAGTGGATCCACTAGTCTATGCTAAAAGGCATTCAGGATTCATCTAAAAAGTATGATCTTCTCTACCTACATTGGATACATGGTTTATAGAGACTTGAGTTATTATGAACTTGTCCTCATATCGGTGCTCAATACTACTCTCAAAATACTCAGCTCATATGTTTAAAAACATAACTCTTTCTCTATGGTTTGAGGTTATTACTCAAAATCTTGTCTCTTAAAAGAGATGGAACTAAAAACTACTCATGAAAACTCATATGGAAATTGGTATTTCTTCTCATCTTAATTATGAAAACATTTGCTCTTTGGTAGTACTTAGTCCCCATACTTCATTTTTAAAGAAATGAAATCGGCTCTAATCTTTCTCAACTCAATGCTTAAGTCTTTAAAAATAAGTTTAAAACGATTGTATAAGACTTTTGAAAGACCCTAAGAACTCTCTTGACTTAACTTTAGCTCTACCTTGAATGTGATTTATGGATTCAAGGGTTATGATCTCATGTTATAGATGATCTCTCGATGTTTAAACGTACCTTAGAGTGTAAAAAATGACTAGAAAACATATGTACGATTCAAGGAAACTCAAATGGAAAGAAGAGGGAAAGGGTAAAGGACCTGGCGACCCTGGCGTACTAACTGGCGGAGGGCGCCAGACCTCATATGACAGAACCTGGGTTAGGGCACACTGAGTGGAGCGGCGCCCCAGAGCCCAAACTATAGACCTCTTCCTCTGGCACACTGAGTGGAGCGGTGCGCCAGCCCCCTACCCAGAAATCCCACGAATTTTCTTGTTCGCTTTTCAACCCTAAACCATCTTGATGTGATTGGTTTCTTCCCCAAACACTTATAAGTATACAAGAATCTACTAAAAAACAACCTTAAATATCATCAAATCATCTCAAGAACTCCTCTAAAACTCAACAATCAAGATCTTAATAGAAACTTCAACAAAATCCATCAAGAACTCAATTACTCTACTTTCAAGAATGTAAATATGCTGAATTAAACATGATTGGCGCGTGGGTGAATGAAACCAACGCTATGTGATCTCACATACCTCGTAGGAATTAACCCTTGGCGATATCCGCAAGTGAAACTCAGGAACGCGACGAACTTTGGCTCTTTCTCCTCTTTTCTCTTCTCTCAAACTGCTTGTGTAATTTTGTGAAGTGTAAACTAAACTTAACTTAGTTTAGACCCCAAATGAATTCCTAAAAACGAAATAAGTAAATTGGGTAATGAAAGTACCAAATTACCCCTCTAAAATCCGGTTGGCTTTTGCCCGACTTCAAACGGGAATATCTCCCTCATAAAAAACTCAAAAATTAGCAAACTCAGTGGTGTTGGAAAAATAATTCAAATTCCTTTCATTATATATCTTGTAGCACACCAAACTCAGCCTGTGCTGAGAGTTATGGTCATTTGAAGTTGACCCAAAACTCATACTTTGCATAACTTGCCAAAATTTCCAAATTAATTATTTCCAAAATGGTTACTTTCTAATTCTAGTTCTTTCAAATAGCGGGGTGTTACATTATCTCCCCCTTGGGAACATTTGTCCTTGAATGAGATCACTCTAAGTAGACTAAGGGTGTAACATCTAACATTCAGCTCAAACACCCAACAAGCAAAATATAAATACAACATGCCACTTAAAACAAATGTCAAGAAAAGGATTAGTACCTTAATTTGGATCTTCTCCGGATTCGAAGAGGTGTGGGTATCTATTCTTCATATCCTCCTCAGATTCCCAAGTAGCTTCCTCAACAAATTGATTCCTCCACGGAAGCTTGGCTGATGCTACCTCATTTGTTCTCAACTGCGAACCTAATGATCTAGAATTTGCACGGGAATTTCCTCATAAGATAGCCTATCCTTAATACCAATATCTTCGGTAGGTATGATAAGTGAAGGATCGCCCATACACTTCTTCAACATAGAAATGTGAAACATTGGATGAACTGTTGCTAGCTCTTGTGGTAGCTCTAAATCATAAGCTACATTACCAATCCTTTTGGATATTCTGTAAGGGCCATTATACCGGGGACTAAGCTTACCCTTTTTACCAAATCTCATGATACCCTTCATGGGTGAAACCTTCAAGTATACCCAATCATCTACTTCAAACTCTGAGTATCTTTTCCTAACATCAATGTAGGATATTTGACGACTCTGCGCTGTTTACAACCTTTCTTGAATAACTCTCACTTTCTCCATAGCTTGATGAACTAAGTTTGGTCCTATCAACCCAGCTTCACCAACTTCAAATCATTCAATAGGAGATCTGCATCGCCTCCCATAAAGAGCCTCATACAGAGCCATTTGGATGCTAGAGTGGTAACTATTGTTATAAGCAAACTCAATGAGAGATAGATGATAGTCCCAATTACCTTTGAAATCAATCACACAAGACCTCAACATATCTTCTAAAGTCTGAATGGTGCGTTTTGCTTGACCATTAGTCTGAGGATGGAAAGTAGTATTCAAGTTCACCTTGGAACCCAAGCCTTTCTGGATTGACTTCCAAAATTGTGTAGTAAATTGGGCACCTCTAACTAAAATAAAAGACACTGGACTCCATGAAGTCTAACTACCTCTTGATAGTATAACTTGGTATAATCTTCTATTGAATGGGTAGTCTTTACCGGCAAAAAGTGGGCTAATTTAGTCATTCGATCAACAATCACCCAAATGGAATCAGGTTGCCTGCGAGACCACGAAAAACCAGTGATAAAGTCCATGTTGATCATCTCCCACTTCCATTTTGGAATCTCTATATTCTGAGCCATACCAACGGGCCTTTGGTGCTCTACTTTAACTTGTTGACAATTCAGGCACTTAGCAACGAACTCATCAATACCTTTCTTCATACTATTCCACTAATATACTTCTCTCAAGTCACGATACATCTTTGTGGAACCCGAATAGATAGAATATCTGGAGCTATGAGTTTCCTCCATAATCCTCTCTTGGAGTTCATCCACCTTTGGTACACACAACCTACCTTGATACCTCAATATATCATTTCCCCCTTGTTCAAAAGCCATCAATTTTTGCTTATGAACATTTGCCTTCAATTCAAGCAAAATAGGATCTTGGTCTTATTTCTCTTTCACTTTAGACACTAATGATGATTCAGCTTCATTCATCACCACTACTCCTCCTTCGGTTGAATCCATTAATCGGACTCCTAATCGTGCAAGTCTATGCACATATCTTGCTAACTCTCTCTTTTCTTCTTCAACATGGGAGGTACTACTCGTAGCCAACCTTCTTAAAGCATCACCAACCACATTAGCTTTACCTGGGTGATATAGAATACTTATTTCATAATCCTTGAGTAACTCTAACCACCTTCTCTGTGTGAGATTAAGCTCTTTCTGACTGAATACATACTGAAGAATCTTATGATCGGTGAACACATCTACATGAACACCATAAAGATAATGATGCCATATTTTCAACGCAAATACTATGACAGCCAACTCTAGATCATGGGTTGGGTAATTCTTCTCGTGAACTTTCAGTTGTCTAGAGGCATAAGCTATAACTTTCCCATTCTGCATTAACAAACAACCCAATCCAACTCTGGACGCATCACAATACACAACAAAACCTTGCATACCTTCTGGTAAGGTCAATACTAGGGTAGTAGTCAACCTAGTTTTCAATTCCTAAAGTTTTTCTCACAAGCATCAGACCATTGAAACTTCATTTTTTTCTGAGTCAACTTAGTCAAACAAGATGAAATATATGAGAACCCCTCGACGAACCTTCTATAATATCCAGCCAACCCCAAGAAGCTCCTAATATCAGTTGGAGATGTGGGTCTAGGCCAATTCTGCACTGCCTCTATTTTCTGAGTTTTAACTCTAATTCCATCACCGGAAACAATATGGCCTAAAAATGCCACAGACTCAAGCCAAAATTCACATTTCGAAAATTTAGCATATAACTCCTTATCCTTCAGAGTTTAGAGAACTACTTTGAGATGTCTAGCATGATCTTCCTCACTCCTCGAATAGATTAGAATGTCATCAATGAATACGATAACAAACATATCTAAATAAGGGTTGAATACTCTGTTCATAAGGTCTATGAATGTTGCAGGAGCATTGGTCAAACGAAAGCACATAACGAGGAACTCATAATGACCATAGTGGGTACCGAAAGCTATCTTTGGAATATCACATTCCCTTACTCTCAATTGATGGTAGCCCGATCTGAGGTCTATCTTAGAAAACCAAGTGGCACCCTGAAGTTGATCGAAAAGATCATCAATTCTCTGAAGAGGATACTTATTCTTGATAGTAACCTTGTTCAAATGACGATAATCTATACACATTCTAAGAGAACCATCTTTCTTCCTCACAAATAAGATCAGAGCCCCCCAAGGTGAGACACTTGGTCGAATAAAACCTTTCTCAAGGAGATCTTTCAACTACTCTTTTAACTCTTTCAACTCTGCTGGTTCCATTCTATATGGAGAAATAGAGATAGGACGAGTACCGGGAAAAATATCTATGCGAAGTCTATTTTTCTCTCAGGAGGGACTCTGGGTAGATCATCTGGAAAGACTTCTAGAAACTCTCGTACTACTGGAACTGACTAAACAGAAGGTGTCTCAACACTAGAGTCATTAACTCGGACTAAGTGATAGACACAACCCTTGGAAACTAATTTTCTTGCCTTAAGGTATAAAAATGAAACGACCCTTAGGCACTGTTGAACTACTCTTCCACTCAAAGACTGCCTCATTAGGAAACTGGAACTTAACAACTCGAGTTCTACAATCAACTGAGGCATAACAGGCATGATGCTAGTCCACACCTAGAATGACATCAAAATCTACCATGTCTAACTCAACTAAATCAGTCATGGTGCTCTTGTGATTGATAGAAATGGTACAATCACAATAGACTCTTTCAGCTAGAACAGACTCACCAACAGGTGTGGAAACACTAAAGGGCTCATGAAGTTTCTTAGGAAGAACATCAAAATTCATCGCAACATAAGGAGTCACAAAAGATAAACTAGCTCCTGGATCTAGCAAAGCATAAACATCAAAGGTAAAGACTTTGATCATACCAGTGACAACATCTGGAGAATTCTCTTGCTCTAGGTGACTAGTGATAGCGTAAAGGCGGTTCGCTCCTCCGCCTGTCCCTGAAGTAGCTCCTCTAGGTGCAGTTATATCTGGAGGAGCAACTGAAGAAGATTGGGCTCTATTGCCCCTATTTACACTGCCCTGCATATTCTTAGGACACTCTTTCATAAAATGACCCTCTTGACCATACTTGAAACAACCAGTGGAGCCATCATGATATGCTCCTGGGTGGTTCCTACCACACTTAGCAAATATAGGAGCCCAATTACCTCCTTGTGCCACACTACCTTGAGACTATGCAGGCTTAGCTCTGAAATTCTACGAATTCTGATTGTTGAACTCACCTATGTTCCTTGGTGCAGGTTCCCTATCAGATGATGGACCAGGTCCCTTTTTCTTATGTTGGAAAGATGACCGGTTTGCATTACTCTTTTATTGCCTGGACTCATTCCCTGACGTCTTAGCCTTTTTGTTTCTAAACTCTTCTCTATCCCTCAACTTATCCTCCTCCACCTGCTACACATGAATCATCAACCTCGCTATATCCATGTCTCCTATCAACATAGCTGCCTTGCCTTCCTTACTTGACAGATGATACAACCCAGCAACGAACAAACTCAGCCTGCTTCTTATGTCAGCAACCATCTCCAGAGCATAGCGGGAAAGTTGGGTGAACTTCAAACTGTACTCATGAACACTCATCGATTCTTGCTTAAGAGGGAGGAATTCTCGTACCTTTGCTTCTCTCAGTTCTCGAGGAAAGAAACGCCCCAAGAAAGCACTTTCGAACACTGCCAAGTTTAAAACACTCCCGATCGTTAAAGCTAATTTTAGCTCAATATTAGCCTCGAGATAATATCTTATCATAATAGCCGGTGTTAAAAAATAATGAATCAATAAAAAACCTACTAAACTTTCTTTGATTTTCTTTTCCCCAATATACCCTCCCACGTCTGAAAAAAAAACAAACCCACGCTTCCATTAACACAAACAGAGTTTCATATTGTAGAACGTCTCGTCTTCCCCGTCACCATCATGTTCATCTAGTTTCTGGGAGAAAATTAAATTTATCGATTATCTCGGTAACAATCGTTCATCTAGTTTCTTTTCAAGAAAAGGTTTGAAATTTTACCCTTTTTGTATGTTAAATTTTGTTCAAGTAAATAGGTTTATTCTCACTTGTAAGTATATCAATGTTTCTGTTGGTGGGTTATTCCTTAGGAATTTTTTCATTGTCGATTTCAATTATCCTTATGTGGGTTAAAGAAATGCTAAATTATCTTACTATGAGTTTTGAAAAAACTGTGGCACGGTCAATTTCGATATACAATCCCAAAAAGTCATCTTTATCGACTTTATGGAATCATCATTGGAGTCTCTCAATGTAAAGAAATTTGTTGATAAACATGCTTCTTATATTCTGTAAATGGTTAATTTGTATAATTTGCAGTGGATCCGCTTTATCATCAGACATCAGCTCTCTTTGATGAAGATGATGTGAATGGTCGTTTGTTGAATAACCTAGGAATCTATGGTAATTGTTGTTCCCATTTTGATTCATTTGAGATAACTAGGCTGTCTGTACCAGAAGCAATTCTACATGATAAAATAGAGTTCATTGATATATGGTTTGCTAAGGGTTTGTAGCTTCAAATTTATGTGGTTTGGGGTTTTTTTTTCAATTAGATGTTTAAATTTTTCTTTATATGTGATCCACTATCAATTGATTGTTATAAATCTATTTTTACAATATAGATTTTGTTGAAGGAATGATGTTGAATATACCTAAAAAGGATGAGATATCGTCAAGTATGAGCCATAAAATTTATCAATTTAGTGGAGAGATGTTGGTATGAGCTAAAATAGGTTTTCTTCACAAAATTTTACCCCACTAAACTTCTAACTCATTAAGCCTATGTAAGGATAAGATTACATTGACCTCTCAACGTTATGTAAAAGACCTCTCTCCATCAGTTTGCTCAACAGATAGGGCTTGTAATCATCGGTATGACAGTGGTGACACAATAGCTCTAGTGAGTATAAATTCCTTGCTTCTCGGTTATTGATTTATCTTTCTATTTATTGTTCTTCGTTTGATGTCTAGTTTTTATTCCCTAGAAGATTATTCACAAACGATCTTATAGAATTTGAAATTTGTGCATTTTAGATTTGTATAATTTTATTCAGAAAATTAGTTGTTCTATCCATATAAAGTTATTGGGAACATCAGCAAAAGAATCATCCATGCAGAGAAAATTTGTAATTTTGGCGATTGCATAGTAATTTAAACTTCAGTTTTTATAGCCCAAGACAGAAGGTTGTATATCTATATTTTTTTCTTTGAAAGACTTAAATGATTGTCATTTGTGCAAAACATTTTCATAATAAGTGTTTATTTTGAATTGTTGTGATGGTTTAAGAAGCAAACGGTTGCTGCATTTTGGCCAAATATTCTACAGTTCTGAACCAAATTGCTATCGAATTTTGGGCTGTTCTATTGCTACATTTTTGGCCAGATTAAAGTCAATTGTTGCTATATGTTGAGTTACACTTGTTGCACTTTAAGTCAGCCAACTGCTACCTTTTTGCCAAAAATAATTACTCCTATAAATGCTGAACTTTGGGAAGAATTGGAGGCTGAAGGGCTGTTGCATTTTAGCTAAACTAATGTTGCATTTTGAGCAGATTTGAGTTAATTGCTGCTGCTTTTTGCGGGCAAAAACTGCTGCACTTGATGCAGATTTGTTGCTACTATTTTGGTGCCAATTTTATACTATATGTGATTAAGTAGCTGCTGCATTTTTTAGGCAATCAAAAAGAATATGTTCATAATTTATCTATCTCGTTCATTTTTATGTGCATTTAAAAAGTGAATATATCAAAGAACTTGCTGAAACTTTATCTATAAAAATAGTTGAACAGTGTTATAAATTCATTATGGTCTACGACATAAGAATGAATCAACTGCTTAATTAAGTCATTTGACATTTTTAAACTTGAAACTGAAACATTCTATGTTTGGATCTCTCAATATTCAAAAGCAGAGGGAGATTAATCTTCTTCTCTTAACGACTAGAGTAAATAATTTTTTTAGTTTAGATATAAATTTACTTTAGTCTGTTTTTGTAGCATTATCCATTTTGCTAGGAAAAAAAACTACAAAATGGTGTAGAGTATTAAATATTGAATGATGTAGCATTCATGGTGTTTTAACCTTTGTATACTAGCACACCAATAGTTTCAGAACTTAAACACTTCAACTCTTGTTGTATTTAGCTTGCGGATTTCATGTAGCAACATTTGTTAATTCTTAACTCCTTTTTTACTCCATTTAGAGGCATATTTATGGGTCTTTCACTTAATTATACCATCCCTCAAAGAGCATAAACTAAATAAGTTTGACTTGGGAAGCCTTATATCCTTATCTACTCTATTTTGGTCATGTGCTACTAGAAAGAACCCTTAAAAAGTGTCTTCCTTGGATGCAAAAATGGTCTACTAGAATTGTTCAAAGCATCATTTTGATCAGAAGCAGATTTAAGGTTGTAGTAATGAGTGCACAACACATAAAGGCTCTTTCTTAGTTGGTTCTTATTGAAAAGATATTTGTCTCTTTATTAAATTCATCACGTATATAATTTCAAGTTTTCTTATCAAGAAAATTGTTCGATTGGTTCCCCAGCTTAATTTACTCAACAACAAGGTCAACAAAAACCTTGTCCAGGGAGGGTGTCCATCTTGTTCTCAGGGTTCTTTTTTGTGTTGCATTTTCTTAGCTTCGAAATCCATAGTTGATAATAGAGGTACCAGCAACAACAAAGACTGTCCTCATCTGCCTAACCTGCTAAGCTCAACCTCAAAACAACCTAGTATCGAGAAGTGTGGTACCTACCTCAAGTTGGATGCATTATTCTGAGGTAATTATATTTCTTATTAGTGAGCATTTATCTTTTGTAGGATTTGTCCAGAAAAGATACAAAATTTTCTTCTTTCTTGTTTGTTATGGCAATTTCCTTTTGACTTGATTGAAAGATGAATTAAGAAATATATATATAAAATCAGATTCATGTCAATGAAGTACTTCAAAGAGATTCAGAAAGTTAAGTTGTACTGGTTCCTAATTTACTATATGACTAGTGAACTATATATCAACATCATTTTGGAAAACAGTGGATATAGAGAAAAGGCCTTAAAACACCTTCGTTACTAGATATAGCTTGTGACATAACTTTTGGTAGCAATTTCTGAAAAATATCCTTCTGGGGAAACAGATGCTATAAGACATGCTAGACCTCAACTCAGAAAAATGGATACACACTACTTGTCTCAAGTTATTTATTAATCCTTCAATTGTATAGCCACATTAGGCCGTATGTTTCTAATTTTTTTATTTGTTTTTTCAGCATTTCAGTTTATTCTCTGCTCACTGATTTCTGTTGGAGTTGTTTTAGTCGCCTGCTCTGAAGTTAATACTTGAATATTCTTTCCTCATTTTGGTATTTGCTTTCTTATTCATCAATTTTGATTTTAGGGAAAAAGTAGCATTTATTAATAAACTAACATGAACTTTTTCTTTTTACAGATCAATAATTTGGAGTGTTAAAAACCTATCCACGAAGAAAGTGCAAATCAAGTATCAACAACTAAAATATTCAAGAACCGGTTAAAGACCAGAGAAACCTATTCAATATTTTATTAGTTGTTTAAATATGTTTTCATTGGTGCATAATCTTTATAATTGTTATGTGTATAAATTTGATAGATGTGTTTTTAATAATGTTATGATTTAGTTTTTTGTAATTTATGAAATTTTATATGAATTCTGATATTTTCTATAAGTTTTTGGTTTATTTTTATACATTTTTATTATAATAATAATATTATAATTGGATTTTGGTTTGAAAGCATACCGACAATTAGAGAATGTAATTTCTTTCACTAAAAGAACTAAGATTGAACAGTTTTACTATTGTAAAAAAATGTTAGTAACGACCGGAATGATAGTTCACGAAAGGAAATGTTGGTCGCTAAAGATATTTATAACGATCGGAATGCTAATTCACGAAAGGAAATGTTGGTCGCTAAACATATATATAATGACTGGATTTCTTCCTGTCGCTAAAGGTATTTTACGACCGAATTCCAAATCCGATAGTTAACTTTTAACGACGAAGCTTTTAGCGACCGGTGACGACCATTTTTTTCCGGTCATTATAGATTAATAACGACCGGTATAGGACCTTTAGCGACCAAATTTCCTCTCGCTAAAAGTTATTTTTCTTGTAGTGAAATCGCTGCACCCTCAACTCTACCCTTCTTCCATTGGTCAAACCAGATTCTAGCAACACTCTTCAGTTGATATGCAGCTAGATCCACTCGCTCAGCATCAACAACACGCATCACCTAAAATAGTTTCTGTAGTTCCTCTACAAAGTTTTACAAATCCTTAGTGACACTTGAACCAGTGAAGCTTGGAGGATTCATCCTTAAGAATTCACAGATCCTAGAAGTATCAGCCACTTCATGTCGATTCTCTCACTGTCCAACTTGGTTCCTCACAGCTTGACTTAGCATTCCTATAGCTTCCCAAAATTCAGCATTAGTAACCTCTCCTTGGGGTTGCACTTCCGGTGCATTAGGTACCCCTTGTTCCTCAATGTTCCTCCTAGCAGGACGACCTCAGACAACTCTTCATGGAGGCATGATATGAAAGACACACACAAGTACGAGTTAGAAGGAAATTTTATAGAGCTTATCTCTATCGCACGAAAGAAATATGAAAGAAGTGAGATAGTTCCTAAATGTTGAAGCCTCCTAATTAAAGATGTGGCGTGCTTCACACTAATAACTAGGACTCTATAGACACGGCTTCATAGACTTCCTATGACTATGGAATTTTGTGCTTTGATACCAAGTTTGTCACGCGCCGAGCCTACACTCTGGGTGGGACTGGCACTCGAGAACCATTGCAGGCCCCAAGTGAACCCTTGGCTTGGCTTACTACTCAGCGGAAGACTTTAAGCATTAATAAAAGAAATCATATGCAACTCTACTCAACTGTCTCAAAATAACTTAGAATGTTTTAGAAATAAGCATTCAACTTGCCAAAGTGGCAAACCAAGTCTTATAACAACAATTGAAATGCAAAGACTAAAGAACTATAGTTATCTGTCTATAAAGCCTCTAAAACTGTGAGGGATGTCGGGACAAGACCCTCGATAATCCTAACAACTGAAAATGCTAAAACAATATAAAAAGGGATCCTCCGGAAAATAAGGAGGCTCACTGAATGCTCAACTGGATCAATGAAGTGTTGGGTGATGATCCCAGTTACTTGTATCTGCATCATAAAATGATGCAGGCCAAATGGCATCAGTATATTGAATGTACGAGCATGCGAGGGGAAAACTAAACATGACATAAGCTTGAACTGAATTATGAAAGAAACACTTACCTCAACTTTACTCAACTCATGGATACTTAACTCAATGCAGAAAGAAATACAGTAAAGATGCAGTTTATATAAAGCACTTAAACAGCAGCAACGTATTGAAAAATACCATAACAACTCAATTTATATTTAATAAACTATAAAATAGTTTAGTGGGAGTTTCTCTAACTGACAACCATCACTATGAGCTATGTGATGATACATCGTCTCACCCACGCTGCCAGAACTGTCCTATAACTTGCTGGGATATAGAACGTCTCAACTAAGTGGATCTACTAGTCTATGCTAAAAAGCATTAAGGAATCATCTAAAAAGTATGACCCTTTCTACCCACGTTGGGTACATGGTTTATGGAGACTTGAGTTATTATGAACTCGTCCCCATATCGGTGCTCAATACTACTCCCAAAATACTCAGCTCATATGTTTAAAAACATAACTCTCTCTCTGTGGTTTGAGGTTATTACTCAAAAGCTTGTCTCTTAAAAGAGATGGAACTCAAAACTACTCATGAAAACTCATTTGTAAATGGGTGTTTCTTCTCATCTTAAATGTGAAAACATTTGCTCTTTGGAAGTACTTAATCCCCATACTTCATTTTTAAAGAAATGAAATCGGCTCTACTCTTTCTCAACTCAATGCTTAAGTCTTTAAAAACAAGTTTAAAATGATTATATAAGACTTTTGAAAGACTCTAAGAACTCTCTTGACTTGACTCTTAGATCTACCTTGAATTTGATTTATGGATTGAATGGTTATTATCTCATGTTATAGATGATCTCTCGATGTTCAAACGTACCTTAAAGTGTAGAAAACTACTAGAAAACATAGGTACGTTCCAAGGAAATTCAAACAGAAAGAAGAGGGAAAGGGTAGAGGACCTGGTGAACCTGGCGTACTGAGTGGCGCAGGGCGCCAGATCTCATATTACAGAACTTGGGTTGGGGTGCACTGAGAGGCGCAGTGCCGCAGAGCCCAAACTACAGAGTTGTAACACCCTAGCAAAATTTTGAGCCAAGACTCGAACCATCCTTCATAGTGAGTAAGTTTTTTTTTTTACCAAGGAATTTAATTTTTCTTTAATGTTAAGGTCATTAGATGTAGCACCTTAAGTTTCAAGAAGAACCAAAGAGAAAAGCATTCAAGTCACTCCTAGTTCTTCTAAGTTTTGGTTCAACTTCAAATGACAATAACTCTGAGTACAAGATGAGTTATGTGAGCTACAAGATGACAAATTAAAGCCCTTCGAGTCCTCTTTCCAATGTCACCGAGTTTGCTAAATTTCGAGCTCTGAGAAAAAAAGTTATGACTGAATTACTAACGACGCACAAACCTGGCAGCAGCTCCATGATGGCTCCGCGTTACGGAGCCAATACGGACCTCACTGCCTAGTGAAAAATTATTCCGACTCCCAACTTATTTTTTTTATTTGTTTAAGGGTATTTTAGTCCTAAAAATCCTTAGGAGGTCATATAAATTGCCCTAAATGTGTAGAAAAACCAGTTTTCATAAATCAAACCCTCTCATCCACTCCAAAATTCTACGCTCAAGAAATTAAAGAAACGCTAAGGCAAGGGTTCATCTTTCAAGATTTTCCTTCAAGTTGCTTCAAGAAGATGATTCTTTCAGGTATGTAGGCTTTCATAGTGTTGGGTTTGTTTGCTCTCACGCCAATCATGTTTAATTATTTCCTTGAATTCATTTTTAAGATTGAATTATTAAGTTCTTGAGAAGATCTTGAGTTTTAGCCAATAATGATATTCTTATTGAGTTCTTGAGGTTTGTGCTTCGTTCTTAGATAATGAAGTCCTCATTAAGTACTACAGGCGAGGGTTTGCGAATAAGATGAGTTAATTGATAGTTCCTTGTGTGGGTTTCACTGAAATTGTTTTGGGTTAAAAGAATTCATGAATTTTGACCTCAAAATTGCAGTAGGTATGAGTAGATTCGAGTTTGAGAGAGGAAGAAAAGATCGGGCAAAAATATGTGCCCAGCTCTGAGTCGCAGAGGTGTTTTAAAACATTCAGTCCCCCTAAAAGTAACCCACTCTCCGCATTGCGGAGAGGATACGGAGTCCACTGTCCCAAAATTTATTTTAGCGACCAATAATTTAATTCCATTTCCACGTTGCTCCAGTGTTCTTTAATTTGGGTCTTCACCCGTTCTTGTGATCAACTATCTTAACCCTCCTAAATCATTGAGGGGTCTTACATTCCGAAGCATAACACTTGAATCCATAATTCAAAATCAAGGTAGTGTTAAAAGTTAAGTCTTGAGAGTTCTTTCGAACATTTTGAGAAAGTCCCTTTTAGTCTTTTTTGAGGAGTCTTCTACAAATTCTAGTAACATGTTTCAAAATTCGAGCAAGTGAGTATGAGGATGGGGAGAATGTATTCATGAGTCTACTTTGTCAGCATGAGATCCTTCATATCATGAACCATAACTCTTGAATTCATAATTCACATTCAAGAGAGAGTTAAGAGTAGAGTTCAAGAATGTCTTTGAGTTCAATTGTGAATCCTTTGAGATCCACCATCGATTTGAGTTAAGTTTTGAGTAAGTAAGTATCAGAATGAGAAGAGTCGTATACATGAGTTCCTTATTGATATTTTGACCCTTGAGTCTAATCGTTCATGCACATAACTTCCGTATGAACTCCATTAGTTGAGTATCTTTGGGAGGAGTAGTATTTTCAAGTTCCAAGTCTTGAGTATCGAGTTCCTAATGCTTTCCGAGATTATAATCCTAAATATGGGACTATTACCTATTACCCATGAAGTCCATGAGTTGAGTTGTTCATGCCCATAATTCCGCATGAACCCTATAAGTCGAACAATCTTGAGATGATAAGTATCTTTGAGTCCTTGAGTAGAACAGTTCATTGCTCATAATTTCGCATGAACCCTCTGAGTTGAACATTCTTGAAATGAGTAGTATCATTGAAGTTCTTGAGTTCCAAGTATTGAGTTCTATCTATGGTTATTGAAAACCTTGCATTGAGTCGTTCACGTCCATAATTCGATATGAACCATATTATAAGAAGTATTTTTAGAAACGTTTTAACATTGTTTGACGACTTAAGTTTTGAGTTGAGTAAAGAGTAAGATTAAAGTTCATTTTCTTTAAAATGATATACGGGAACTAAGTATTCCCAAGAGTAAATGTTTTCACATTTAAGATGAGAGGAAACTGAGATTTCCAAAAGAGTTTTGAGCAGTTTGAGTACCATCTCTTTTAAGTGAAAGATTTTTGAGTAATTATCTCAAATCAAAGAAAAAGTTATGTTTTTAAACATATGAGCTGAGTATTTTGGGAGTAGTACTGAGCACCGATATGGGGACGAGTTTGAGTTCAGATAACTCACGTCTCCATAAACCATGTAGCCATCATGGGTAGTAAGGGATCTTGCTTTTTAGATGATTCCTTAAGTGCTTTTTAGCATAGACTAGTGAACCCACTTAGTTAAGGTGTCCTATATGACGGCAAAGTATAGGATAGTTCTGGCAGCGTGGGCAATATGTTGTATCACCACTTAGGCTCATAGTTGTGGTTGTCGGTTAGAGAAACTCCCACATAGTTATATTATATTTTAGTATATATAAATTGAGTTGTTATTGTATTCTTCAATACACGGAGTTGATTTCTATTGTTTTAAAAGTTTTCCATATATTACATGTGTATTATTGCTTTATATTGAGTTAAGTATTCAAAGTTGAGTATACAGAGTTAATTACCCAGAGTCGAATATCATATCTTTGAGTTGAGTATCTAATCTCTGAGTTGAGTATCTTATCCTTGAGTATTTCTTAGTTGAGTAAGTTGAGTAGTTTTATTCCTTGAGTTGAGTAAGTTTGTAAAGAGGTAAGTATGTTTCCCTTTTTTTTCAAGTTCAAGCTTATGTTTATGTTTTAGAATTCTCCTTACATGCTCTTACATTCCACATACTGAGCCATTTGGCCTATATCCTTTTCATGATGAAGATACATGTATTTAGGGTCATCAACAGGAGCTTCGTTGATACCATAAGCAGTTCGAGTTAGCTATGGTGAGCCTCCTTGTTTCTGGAGGATTTAATTTACTTTTCAGTTTTGTCAGGATGTCGTGGGTCTTTCCTGACTTTCATCTTTGTCAGTAAGAGGCTTCATAGATAGGCAGTAGAGTTTCAGAAGTGTGTTCATTTATTTTATTAAATGTTTTAAAGATTTAAGTTTCCCATTTTGGCGCGAGTTGAATATATAATATTATTCAGAGTTTTCTTTTTAGTTAAAGCTTGTATTTAAGTTTCATGAATTTTATTCAATTTTTAAGCTTTTGCATGCTTGAGTTAGTCTTTCGCTTGTAGTCAGCTGGGATGAAGGTTCAGTTGGGGACCAATAATGGTCTTTGAGTGCCGGCCACGTCCAGGGTGTAGACTTGGGTTGTGACAAGAGCTCTTCCTCTAGCACACTGACTGGCACAGTGCACCAGCCTCCTGCCTAGAAATCCCACGAATTTTCTTGTTCGTTTATCAACCTTATACCATCTAGATTCGATTGGTTTCTTCCCCAAACACTTAGATTCAAATACCCAACCAAAGTATACAAGAATTTACTAAAAAACAACCTTAAATCTCATCAAATCATCTCACGAACTCCTCCAAAACTCAACAATCAAGATCCCAGTAGAAACTTCAACAAAATCCATCAAGAACTCAATTACTCTACTTTCAAGAATGTAAATACGGTGAATTAAACATGATTGGCGCGTTGGTGAATGAACCCAATGTCATGTGATCTCACATACCTTGTAGGGATTAACCCATGGTGAAATCCGCAAGCGAAACTCAAGAACGCGACGAACTTTGGCTTTTTCTCCTCTTTTGTCTTCTCTCAAAACCCTTGCGTAATTTTGTGAAGCGTAAACTAAATTAACTCAGTTTAGACCCCAAATTAATTCCTAAAAATAAAATAAAAGATCAAATTACCCCTCTAAAATCCGGTTTACTTTCCTTATCCGGACAACCCGACTTCGAACGGGCATATCTCCCTCATACGGACTCGAAAATTAGCAAACTCGGTGGTTGGAAAGATAATTCAAAGACCTTTCATTAGATATCTTGTAGCCCACCTAACTCATGTTGTGCTGAAAGTTATGGTCGTTTAAAGTTGACCCAAAACGCATACTTGGCAAAACTTGCCAAAATTTCCAAATTTAATTATTTCCAAAAATGGTTTCTTTTTAATTCTAGTTCTTTCAAATAGCGGGGTGTTACAGTTTTAATGTCACTCGTGGGGTGAACTTCTTTATTGAAAATTATTATTACGTGGGCTTACAGTTAACATATATAATTGTTAGCCATCAGCATTACTGTTAGGCTTTTCTTAAGCTATTAAATTAGTACATTATGAATTAAAAATGTAAAAAAAGAAAAAAAATAGGAATATTGACCATATAGAGGTGTCATATCGCCTTCTCTATATTCAATTTTATATTACCTTTATTTATTTAGAAATGACAGTTTATGAGGACGAACGCTACATCAAAATGTGGTACAAGAAGCAATGTAAATTGTTCATCAAATAGGACTTGAGTTGTAAGAGTAGAGTCAAAATAGTAAATTCACCTTATTTTGTCTTCCAAAAGTGCATAGTGTGTACTGCTTTCGGTAGAAACACGTGTATCACTATTTTTTATGTCAAAAATGGAACATCTCACCTTCTAATCTACTCTTCCTTCTCTGCAAAAAACTTAATTATACAACTTAAGTACCTGAATTACTACTATATAACAATACTTTTTTTCACTTATATAGCAATAGTTTATTTACAAAACTAGAATTTATATTTTTTTTTAAAAGAAACGTATAAATAATCAGCCACACTTATCACATATCTCTTAATTTTCTCCAATTATTTTACCTTCCTGATTTACTCAGAGTTGTTATATATTCTCTCCCATGAAGAGAGGTTTCTATCAAAAATAAAACTCCATGTCTACTCTAATCGACTATTCAAAATGAATACCAATAAATTTTCAATTCTAATACAACACAACGGGCGATGGGACTCATCAGGTATTTGAATAAAAAATGATTGATTTGATATTATTTTACGTGGTTAATATATTTGATTTTTCTCACCATTTGTGTTTAATATTTTTTATAATTAGTCGTTGGTTTGTATTGTACGTTTCTGTGGTGTAATATAAAATTTATATGATTTCATTAATAGTCTATGCATCGATTGAATGGATTTTATTGTTGAATAAACATTAAATATTAGTAGTCGTTTTTGGTATATTATTACGTTTAGTTGATATATTTTTTGCAGGTGATATTTTTTGGTGGTATAGAAAAGCAACTTTGGTGGTTATTAAACAGCCGATTCATTGAATATTTTTTGGTATAGCAATACGTTTAATTGATTACTACACCAGCGTAAGTTATTGTCCGTATATAAACACCTAATTCAAATTTTTTTAATTATATGTGATCTAATTTAATTGGTATGTTGCATACCTTATATTAACATCATAAATCAATAATTTATTTTAGTGTGTGATATGGTATTATTGGTAATTTTTAGACCTTATACAAAGAACAACTTCAAGTTAAAATTTTTAAACCTGTATTGGTGTATCTAATTTGAAATTGTTTTTGGGTATGTGATCTGATGTAATTGGTATGTTGCATGCCTTATATAAAGAACATAAATCAATAATTTGATTTGGTGTGTGATATTTTGTTATTGATATTTTTTTAAGACCTTATACAAAGATAAACTTCAAATTAATATTCTGGTACATGTGTTGGCGTATTTGTTTGTGTGATTGGTGTGATAACGAATTTTATATCTTAATTCTCAAATACTTATGGTATATGATTTGGTGTAATTAGTAATTTTTGGACCCTGTGTAAACACCAACTTCAAAATTAATATTTTTATACATAGTATAACTAACAAAAATAAATAATTATTGTGTTGGTTATAATGCTTAAAGATGGTGTAGATTATTTCGTTTAATTGATCATGTGTATTATGTTTTTTTATAAACACCAAATGTCATATCAAGTTTATTATGTAGTTTTTTTGGGGGTGAATAATTACAATGAAATTGTGGTATGTGATTTGATGTAATTGATAGTGTGAATTATGTTTTGATGTGTGATTTGGTAAGTGATTGAAATTGTGGTACGTGATTTGGTAAGTGTTTTGGTGTGTGATTTGGTGAAAATATATTTACAGACAACTAAATCAGTTCTCGTCAGCTGTTTTGGTACCAGCATGCCTATTTATAAATATTTTGGTACATTTATTGGTGTATTAATTTTCCTGATTTGATATATAAAACATGTTTAAAGAAATATTGAGTTGCCTACTTTGGTGTAGTTGATAGTGTAAATTATGTTTTGGTATATGATTTGGTAAGTGATAGTTACCAATTGTGGCACGTGATTTGGTGAAAATGTATTTCCAGACAACTAAATCAGTTCTCGCCAGCCGTTTTGATGCCAGCTTACCTATCTGTAAATATATTGGTACATTTATTGGTGTATTAATTTTCCTGAATTGGTATATATAACATGCTTAAAGAAATATTGGCCTGAATTGGTATATATAACATGCTTAAAGAAATATTGAATTGGCTAATTTGTGTGGTGTAATTGATAGTGTGAATAATGTTTTTATAAACACCATAAGGCATCCCAAGGGTATTATGTAGTTTTGTTTTGGTGAAAATATTGGTCTGAAAACTACTTAAGAACAACACCCGTTTGTATACTATCAATTACCATTCTAACTACCAAACTGTGTAATTTAATTTCTGTAGGAAATGCATTCTGCTAATTTTGAAAATTGATTGATAATTTGTAATTTAATACAGGTAATTACCTGGATTGCGATATTGAAGGAATGATGTATGATGCAAACATCAAATACGAAGGTTTGATTACTACTATATCTTCCCAATTGGGTATGGACACGACCATATTTTATTTAGAACTCAATTATGTCGTGAGTGGTCCATCTCCACCAATGAAGATTCATAACGATACGGATGTCCAAGTTTATTTAGATCAAAAGAAATGCAATTCTCATTTCTTTTCAAAATATCCCTTATGTGTAACAGTGTGGATAGAGCTATGGAATTCATTAAGTAAACTAGTGTCCAAAAAATAAGGCAAGAAATTCTGATCCAACACACTATGTTTGACTGGTATGGATTATGTTTTGAATGATTATATTGAAGAATATGAAGGAACTGAAATAATGTCAAATCTTCAACAACATTCAGTGGTCGAGGATCAAGTTCATATAAACAAGCAAACTATATTAGAAGTTATGAAACGATATGCATTTTTTAGGGAGTTTTGTTTCATTGCTAAAAGGTCAAGTACTATTATGTTTGATTTTAAATATAAAATTTGGATTTCAACAACTTACCATGCATATTAATGATTGTGTTTATACAGTTATTATCTGAAATGTGCTACAGAGAACTGATCATGGGTTTTTAAATCATCGTGTTTGAATAATTTTAAATTATTCAAAGTGAGAAAATTTTATGATACACATTCTTGCCCGTTGAAGGAACGGATTCATTCAAAGCATCAATCAACTAGTGGTGTGCTAGGTGTAATGTTGATTGAAAAGTATGTTGATCTAAAAATAGTTTACACACCAACAGACATAATAGCAGACATGCTAAGGATGAATGGTATTTAATTAACATACATGCAAGCATGGAGAGGTAAAGAAAAAGCTTTCAAGACATTGAGAGGTGATCCTGCCGAATCATATGAGAAAATTCCAACGTATTTATATATATTGGAAAAGACATATCCAGGGAGAGTCGTGAATTATAGAAATCAGATGAAAAACTTTTTTTATATTCATTTACAGAACTTGATGCCAGTATAAGAGGCTTGGAGTATTGTCGACCAATAGTGGTCATTGACGGTACACATTTGAAATCAACTTATGAAGGCACAATATTGATAGCTAGCACATTAGATCTAGGAGGTACTATTTTTATTGTCACTAAAAAATTGATTTATATGTATAAACAATTTATGTTATATTTATTGTGTAAAAATTGGTTTTATAGGTCACATCTTGTCGCTTTCATATGGGATTGTTGATTCAGAAAATTATAATTCATGGTTGTGGTTCTTTGAGAATTTCAAAAATGCATTCGGTGAAAGAGATAGTATGTGCTTTGTTTCTGATAAAAATAAGAGTATATGAAATGCTAATATCGTTGTTATCCAAAATTCCTATATTACCCATGCATTTACCATCTGTGGATCAATTTACTAAAGAAAACACACAGAGATACATAAGAGGTGAGGAAATTATTCTTTAGTTTAGAAAAAGCATACATAGTTCAAGAGTTTGATGAATTGATGTGAAGATGGATCATATTAATCCAAAATATCATGCATATCTAATAAGAAAATTATGAGAAATGGTCACGTTCACATTCAACAGTAAGAAGGACTTGGACATTGACAAGTAATATTGCAGAGTCAATAAATAATATAATTCTGATTGGAAGACAGTTGTCAGCGGTTCCTTTGTTGAAATTTGTGCGTAAAACAATTGAAACTTGAAATAAGAAACACAACGAAGAATGTAGAAAAAGTACAACAACCTTGACAAATAAATAAAGTGAAATGTTGAGGACAATAAAAATTTGTTGCATCGTATGATTGTAAATACTATCAATTCTTTATTATATATAGTATGTTTTGTTTTTAATATAAATGTATGTTTTTAAATGAAGGTACGCGAATCATGTAATTCCTTCATACAATTATAGATGGTGCAAATTTTTTTATAGTATGTATGAATACTCGAATGTGCAGTTGTGGTAAATTTCAACATGATAAAATTCCTTGTAGTCATGCAATTGCTGCTATCAGATATAGAAATAGACATCGCGAGGATTATTGTTCAGCTTATTGTAGTAATAAGAATTATCAGGATACTTATGCAATCACAATTGAACCATTGCCTTGTGAAAGCACTTGGGATGTTCCATCGCATCTTTTGAAAGACATAATATTACCACCAGTTGCAATAAAGCAACTAGGAAGACCACCAAAAAATAATTGCAAAAAGGGATTCAACGAAGGAAAGGGCAAGAAGAGAAAAGTCATTTGTAGTAAATATGGTATAGCCGACATAACAAGAAAACTTGCCCCTAAAATATTACATGAGGATTAGCATTGGGGTATTTTTGTTGTTTTTTATTTTACATAAAACCTTATGCAGTTGAATCTTTATGGTTTTTGACAAACATCGTATGTTTTTTAATGTTACTTGAACTTTATTTCAAAGTTGATTAATGTTTATTGTCTTATTCCTATTACTGAAGTAGTAATTGTTATATGATTACTATTTCTAATTGAGGATTGAGTATTTATTAAGTATGAACTTACCTTATAATAGACAAATTTATAGAAGTAATAATATATAAATGCAGATATATGTGATTATGAATTGTGAATAAATTGTTACCAACAAAGTGTATCATTTACTCAATATTGGTTTATTTTTTCAACATATAATGCTTCATGTTGGTAAATAAATCAACATTCCAAATGGATTTTTAATATTTTCTGGTGTAAATTGTAGGATTGGAAAAAGAAATTTGACACCGCAATGAAACACAACAGTTTGACATAATATACACACAAACATTATATGTATTTGTCAGTTAAATGAAATATAAGGACCAATACTAATAGATTATACTGATATTAGCTTGTTATTCACAATGTTCATAGTAAAAAGTGGTACGCAAAGACTTTATTTTTGGTATTATATAGCAACATAG
The DNA here is from genome assembly GCA_036250505.1 of Solanum acaule. Taxonomy (NCBI): domain Eukaryota; kingdom Viridiplantae; phylum Streptophyta; class Magnoliopsida; order Solanales; family Solanaceae; genus Solanum; species Solanum acaule. Next base: position 44,985 of record JAJOOR010009062.1, read on the forward strand.
TCAATGAATCTGGAAACAAATACTTAACAAACATGTTTGCTTAGCGTGCTCATGTTTGACAACACAATAGAACAAACATTTTGACAGGGTAATAATAACCAAATATTCAAATCTCTTAGAAAGAAACTAAAAACAACTAACAAATGACAAAAGGTACTTTTTCACCACATAAACAAAAAGTTTAACAATTTTCTTTTAGCTAACTGAACATTATGTAAGCACCAAAACAAGTCAAAAACGTCAATTAAAACACTATCCAAAAAGTATGACAAAAACATTTAAAATAAGAAAATATAAAAAAAAAAAAAAACATAAATATAAATTATGTCTTAAACAAAATCCTCCATTTTAATTTCTCTTCTGGCTTAACTAACGGCCCTTCGCATTTGACTCACGTTCACTAACAGTGTCAGTATCAATTTTTTTCTTTCCATAGTCCCAAAGTAATACTCCATATCTCAATCGAAGATTTTTAGAATCAAAAAATGAATTTGATATGTTCAAGTCTCCTCGACAAACATAATCAGCAAATGCACAAGTGTACATACCACAATGACTACAAAATATTAAGACCATATGTTAGGGTTAGGACATTTTATAATACATACCTATTAAAAATATAAGACAATGTGCTTACTTTGATTCATCAATTTGATGTGGAATATTATCGCGCTTTTCAAAAGTCAAAGGCTCTCCAAAAACAATGTTGGTATAATGGACATTGGTGTTCCAGTCAATATATTCTCTTTTCTCATAATAATTAGTACAAAGTACGATTAAAGAAATCATTCTTGAAAGTTTTTCCATCGATCTCATGATTGCTTTGGTATGCTTTACCCCAAAAATACTTAAGGAATCATGTGGCTCGAAAAATGGTATCAGAGCTATGGATAATGAGAAACTAAGGAAAAAACATACTAGTAGAAAGTTAAGAAAAATAAAAAGAAAATTAAAGAAATTATATCCGGAATATAAAAAACTCAATATCACAAAAACTGATAACGACAAATTA
>JAJOOR010009063.1:0-35395 GCA_036250505.1 Solanum acaule
AATTAAGGAAATCCCTAAATTTTCTATTTTCTATTTATTATTTATTTTTACAAAAATTGAGGAACTCTGTTGATTTTGTAAGTGAAAAACTACGGTTGAGGAGTATAAATTAAAAATAACGGAAGTATTTCATTAAAGAGCATGCATGATCTAGTGATAGAATTATTCAATGTCGTATAACATACATAGTTTGAACTTAACTAATGGAAGCTAACTAAAACCTAATTGGAATCCAATAAGCCCAGAAGGTACATACAAGAGACATGATAGAGGAAATAAACCTGATCGGACTCCCATGCGCCCGACGTGTAAATACAATAGCTAATATAAAAGAAGAATAGTAGCAGGAACAACCAAGAACATCAGTCGTAAATGCAAGCAAGGACTACCCGAAATTTGACATCGAGATTGTCGCGAAGAAGGTATAACTCATCCTAGAATCTTACATCAGGATTGCTACAATGAAGGTCAGCCTCTTTTGAAATCTTACATCTGAAGAGTCGATCATTCTAAAAATCTTACATCGGGATAATCCCAACAACTGTAACTTCCAGAATCAGACATTGAAAGCCAGTCCTTTCCGAAATCTTACATCGAAAAGCCACAATAAGATTAAACATTTCCCAAAATCTTACATCAGAATATCTTGTCTCTTCCAAAATCTTACATCGGAATAAACACGAAAAAAACCTATCATTTCACATAATCTTATATCGGAATAACCAATCCCTTTCAGAATCTTATATTGGAAGGTTACTACACAAGATCCGACCCTTTCAAAAATCTTACATCGAGAGGATCCCATCGCACAAAAATAAAACCAACTATCTAAGGCAAGACTAGGAACCAAACAAACAACAAGCAGCCAATTCTGATACCATGAACGGTTTTAGAAGGTCTAAGTCCAACCTGAAGGATTACACCTAACCCAAATCTGAGTCATACGATCCACCAAAAGCTAAAGTCTAAGGCACACACTAGCCAACCCTAGGCTAAGGCTCTGCCCAAACTATCACAAGGCAATCCCAGCCTATACACAAATCACGAGAACATAAACATCACTAGAGGTAAAAATACACAATACTATTCCCGAATAAACTTGAGATAAGGCTAACGAAGTAATAGGGATATCAACAAGAGTCATAATAGCTAACCTAACCCAAAAACCAGCAATTCATCATGCTAAATCAATAATCAACAAGCTAAGTCTAAGATCAAAAAGTCATAGCCTTCCTCAAAGCCAAACATGCGCACTCCAAATTCACTAAAAAGGTTTTCCCTCTCCGAGCAGCATCTGAATGATGCCTCATTCTGAAGCACATATAAAGATCCCAACAATTCTCCCCAGCTCAACACAACTCAACCACAAGAAAACCCGTTGAAGTTGCCTAAGGCCAAGCTCCAACTCTTCTTTCTTTCCAAGAACAAAATAAAAGAGAAGAAGGATAAACTACTAGCGGTTGTTGCTCCAGCGGACTAAGGGTTCCTAAGTGGTGTCACACCGGTGGAAAAACATTGCAGAAGTGGTGATCAACCATATCAATCAGTTGCAAAAGAGTGTACCCGACTCTATAGGCGTGAGATTTCCAAAGCAATCAAGCTCTGCAGGAGTAAGTTCGATTGACGTCGTCAGTTTCTACTGGAGCAGCCAACTTCTGTTGGTTCAGCTCCATTAAAGCGAGCCCTACTCCACCGATACAGCTTCACCAGCACCTGGTTCATTAACTACTTGAGATTAAAAATCCCAAGTCTCAAACGAACCTTTGAAATTCGATAGGGATCCAACCAATGCGAATCAAATATGCTACCCGATCAGAAATGACACTTCATACTCAATAGAACTGTCAAAACTTCCAAAGAAGGTCATCTTGATAAAAACTGAATTCCACAACCCCAGCCCCATTTTAGCTATAACTACAATATAGCTCGAAATGAGTTTGGAAGCCTCGAGACCCTAACCAAAGGTCTTTCTAGACCAGATTCAAAATTTCAGAGCTATGGAACCATCAAAATAACACTCCAAGGTTGTTTACATGAAGTTTAGACCAAAGTCAAATACCAAAGCTTCAAAGCTTCTAATATAAAAGATTGCATAAAAACCAAACGGACTATAAATGACTTAGGTCCCCTATAGAAAGGCTCTAGACACCAAAAATACGAGAAAATAGAAAAAAATTACCTAGAGGGTCATTAAATGTAACAATATGCCCTATTGTTATAGTTATTTAAGATCATAGTACCCTTACATATGTCCCAGTGGGTTGAGAATTGACAAAAAGTCAAGGAATAAGCAAAATATGGAATTCCAACCAGGGTTTACTACAACGAAGGAAGTGAATATGTAAGGCTACACTACAATGAAGACGTGGTCCGCTATAGCGACCTTCACTATAGCAAATATCAGGATTTTAATTTCATATTTTAAGTCTACTTTTTGCTCAATCTTGGTCATAACTTAAAATATTTGACTAGAGGACGCCAATGACGACCTTTGTAAGACTTCGGGCTTTTTCTGTTGAGGTTGGTTATTTTATTCCATCCTTTCCTTTTGTAATCCATTTTCTTCATAAAATTAAAGGATCAGTTCTTTGTGGTATGAAATCTAGGTTAATTGTCGCCGGGGAAGAATGTAAATTTAGGGTATTTATGCATGATTTTCATTATTTTCCATTAATTTTGATCTTCTAGCATGAAATTGTTAAACTAGACTTAAATTTTGGTATTGGGGAATCTAGAAATTCCATAAATGGGGTTTTTTGGACCTATGAACTATTCAAGAGAGGTTATAGGGCTAAAACTTCATGCATGGGTTTGAGCTGATCATGAAAACCTCTACTTTTGATAAAATAAATCGTTAATTATTCATTTGACCTTCTAAAAAGGTATAATTAGGTAGGTTTAAATACCTAGACCTTCATATAAGTAAATAGGATATTAAAGTGACCTTATAATTTGTTTATATTATATTTGAGCATTTTGAGGCATTTAGAAAAGGAAAGGATCCAATAATTTAGCTTGTTCCCTCCAATTTATCGATTGAGGTTTAGGTTACAGTTTACTTGGAGTTGGACTTTACCTAGTTGTCAATATGTAATGTAAATTGTGTTGCATGTAGATTAGTCTTCAGACATAGTTGTTATTTATGATTGAATTAAGTGTTGCTTGAATGAAGTAGCATGCAAATTGTTGACTTGACTATTTAATGATATTATGGAATATGAACTTACATTTGCTCTATACTTTGACGATGTTATGAATGATGATCTCGTGGCTATGTTATTCTTGATATGTTGCCTTGAGTGGTAATTAGAGAGGTTAGCATATTGAAATATGTAGATATAGTGAGTATATAATAACTATCCAGATAATGAGTGTCTCGAATCTGATGATTTTTTGTGTGGGATCAAGTACCATGCTGATAATAAACATGAACACCTAGGATCCCCAGCAGGTCATGACTATATGGGCAAGATTAAGGCCCTTTAGCATGTGTACAAATGAGAGTGAGACTAATGATTCTGAGAGGCGTGTTAGTGATTCCTAGCCAATGAAGTGATTATGCAACTACATAGACAGGGTGGATATGATTTCCATTTGACTTGTATTTTGACAACTGTGTGTTGAATCGAGTTATATCATTTTGAAAAGTGTGTTGAATTGACTTTTGCATTTTTTCACGACCCAATCCACCATGAGAGGAACCCACACTAAACCTTAGGTGGAAGAACCAACTATCTACAAATACACAAGCAATTAATCAACTTAAGACAACATTTTAATAAGTAAAACAAGTCTTTCTATCAACCATTGCCAAATATTAATGGAGTACCCCCCTAGAACTTGAAAATTATGTACCAAAACATCTATTCTTTGTATAGAATATGAGGATGCAACCCCAAAATAAGGAGTCTAAGTCCAAACAATGGACTAGGAAACAAAGATAAAGCCATGGCAGCTCAGAACAAGCAACTCACCCTTGGATACAAAAAAGCATCGAGCTCAAAACTAAGGTCACGTAATTGCTACCAAAATATTCCTAGTACTCAACAAAAAAGAGCAAGTGCAGTATCAGTACACAAAATCCACAATGTATTGGTAGGATCATCGGTCAGCTACAGTTATATCAAATATGAACAAGTGACCACAACTTAGTAAAACAAATAATATACACAATATACATGCTCAATAACATTACAATAAAGTCAACCCGGTTCACTCATGGAACCCACCCACATACAAACAATCACATATACCAGGCATGGTAAATGAGCCAACCTTAGTAATCTATACCGACGTGGTACTTGAGCGAACCATATAGATATCTTGTACCAGGCATGGTACCCGATCCAACCAAGAGATATCATGTACTAGACGTGGTACCCGAGCCAACCATTAGTATATACTAGGTGTGCTACCCGAGCTAAGAGAATATCACACATCACAATCACAATGCATTAAATCACACTTGTATACCCAAGTAAGCATATTAATTACATGAGACTGACACAAGCTAACATCTCAGTTTATACTCACTACTAAAAAGTTGTCGAAAATCGATAGCCAAAAGTGACGGACTGCGTCGCTTTTTTGGTCAAATTCGACGAAAAAGCGACGCAGTCATGTCCGCAGCTTTTTGGGTCGACACTTTTAAAAAATGACGGACTGCGTCACTTAGTGATTTTTTTTTTCAAAAAATAATTTTTTGGATAGGTGACGGATAACGTCGCTTATTTTATATTTTCATTGTTTTTAATTTCCAAAAAGCGACGCAGTCCGTCACCTATATTTAATTTTATAATATTTTTAAACCTAGAAAAGCGATGGACATTGAGACTTTGTCCGTCGCTTTTTTGGAAATTTAAATTTTGAAAATCCCAAAAAAGCGACGGACTAAAGGACCCTGTTTGTCACTTTTCTGGATATTAAATTTTTGAAAAATCTAGAAAAGCGACAAACTAAAGGACCTTGTCCGTTGCTTTTTTGGGTTTATTTGAAAAAAGATAATGCACAAAAGCGACGGACAAAACCACCTTGTCTGTCACTTTTCTACATTTTTTTTACAGCAAAAGCTGGCAGTTTTTGCTGCCCACTTGCAAATTAAATTAAATTCAATTCAAATTTAACCAGCCCAATCAAACAAAATACATTATACACATCCCAGACAAGATATAAAACAACAAACTTAAATCAATCTTCAAAAATATCTAAATCACAATTCAAAAACTTATAAAGTCATTCAAAATTTGTTTCAAAATTAATTTTTTTTCATAAACTAAAGCAATAGAAGATAATCAAGGAGTGCAGTCTATATAATCATCCTCTTCCTTATTGTCATCGCCAGTACCATCGGCAGGGGACGATGTAGATGTAGGTCGACGAGCGAGGTTCTACACTTGTTCTTTGATTTGCTGAACTGTCGCACTCATGCTTTCTTGTTTAGCTACTCTTTTTCGCTCATACACTTTCAGTGCTGCTATCAGTTTTGCTATTTGTGCCGACATAGCAGCAATCTAAACACCGTCAATTGCCTCGGCTTTAGGTGACGATCGAATACCTTCTAAGCCTGATAAGAGTCGTCGTACATCATTTCAAGAGCCTCGACCATACACTCTACCCTTGTGTGTCCCCCCTAACACTTTTTTTGTCCAAATTTGAGTGGACAGTTCAGGTGTCATTTGGACCGAACTATCTAGATTCTCATTCACGTACTTGTGATACTCACGTGTATATTAAAAATAAAAATTAGGATCAAATATATATATATATATATATTCACTATTGATATTCATTATTCATATTAATTAAATAACTTACAAAAGTTCGTTCAGCCCTTTCCTCCACCCACACATCCAAATTTGACTCATTTTATTTCTTCTTCACATGAATCTTCTTGAAAACCTCCGGTGCAAGGGGAGTGCGCCCCATTTCTTTTCCTATAAATAAAAAATGAAATTTATATTATAATAATATTAATCAACTAATTATTTATTTAAAAGTTTGAATTAGAACTTACCATCTTTCTTGTAATAGTTCCAATGCTCTTTGCACCTCCAGTGTGCAATGAGCTACCCTTAAGACTGCCTCTAGCCTTTTTGGCTTGTTCGGACATCGCCTTGAACTTATATGCGTTCCAATATTGACGTAATGCATCAAAAACATGAGGCAACATCCAACTTGGACACTGATCAGTATCTCGGGCTTTCTTTAGTTAGCTAGACAGTCTTACGGATGCCCTCCTCTCAAATGTGGTCGCAATGACCATATTAAACTTTGATTCCCAAGTACACATAGTCTGAAAAAAATGAATATTGTTAGATAATTAAAAAAAAGCAAAGTATACTAAAATTATTAAACATAACTAAAAAATTATTTACCTTAACCTCATTGAACATCTCCTAACGTATATTGTTTGGGATCTCACTCCAGGAGTGATAAGCCTATGTAAAAAGTCTTTCCACATAGTCTTTTAAAGCTCGGGCAGAATCCTTTGCAGGATGCCACCTGCAAAACATATAATAAACATGTTAGCTCATGAATAATACATTAAAGATGCTCTAATAAGTAAAATAAAGTAATAAATAGATGATAAAACAAACTTTCGATGACCCATCTAGCTCAATCGTGACTCTGCCAAACCTTTCCCTCTGTCCCGTTGCTAGAGTAGACGTCTCATCTGGTATAGCACTAGGTGTAGGTGTAGATGATACACTAGGATGCACATACTGCTGAGTCAATAGAGGTGTACCGGCCATAGCATCTGACTGCTCACTACTAGAATCTCTAATCCTCATGGCAGATAACTGAGAAGATATACCTGTGGGAGATGGAGAGGGAGATAAAGTACCAACCGATGACCTACCTGCTGATAAGGGTCGTGCTCAACGAATAGATTCTAAAGGTAGGTCCTCGTAACACCGTGAAGACAATGACTGTGAAGTAGAAGAAGCGCCGACTGGTCGCCGGTAATTAGGATAATATTCTCGAGGATCTGTCGTACCAAATGGAACAACGAATAAATGGGTATCATGAGTAATGCACTCTGGGGCAGAAGAAAGAAATCTTGGAATATCCTCAGGATCTATGGGTCTTCTAGACTTCTTCTTTTTAGTCTTATTAGGCTGGCTAACTCCAAGATGCTCGCGAGATCTATCACCCTCACCCCGTGATGACATCTGTGTGAAAATTTACATGGCTAATACATAAAAATCATAAATTAAATAAAATTAGTATTAGCAAAATAAATAACTTACATACTAGCTATATAGTCTATCATTCTACTAATCCTTCCTCCTCACTCATTTCATTTCCATCATTCTCCCATTCTTCCTCCTCAGTTGTTTCAGTTTCATTGTCATATTTTTCGTCATCAAATGAATCATTTTCCTCATCCTCATTTATGTCTTCCTCAATATTTATCATTATCTCATCATTAGATACTTCTTCTAATATGTGTTGAGGATGTTCAAGTGTGGTTTCCAATTCAACATCAACTTATTGCTGGACAATTGCAACCTCATTTTGGTATGCCACATCTAAGACATTGTCAATTTCAATTCATCCCACAGGTTTAGTCTTTATAACAACCCACCAATCAGCTTTGTCTCTATGCAATGGATATGGAGCGTAATACACTTGTTTAGCATTTTGTGCAATGATGAAAGGATCATAACTTCTGTATTTTCTCGTGTGCTTAACTTCAATTATATTATGTTGTTGGTCCACTTTTGTGCCTCTGTGTGATGGGTCAAACCACTTACACCGAAATAATGTGATCTTCTTTTTAGGCGAACCTGAATATCTTACTTTATTAATCTCATGAATGGCACCATAATATTTAATAGTTTGGCTAGTACCATCAACATCACCTTGTATGAAGACACCACTATTATTTATTTTCTTATTCCTAGAAACTTCTTCAGTTTGAAACTTAAAACCATTGACACTTATTCATTGTCTGAATTTGAGATTCAGGTCCAAGTGCAACTTCTTTCACTAATTGCAAATGTTCGACATTTGAGTATTCATCGTAAACCTATATATTGTTGTTTAAACAAATATAATTTAGTATAACATGAATGCATTATTAAATACTTATTGATTCAATGTAAGCTTGCACACTTACATATTCTGTTAGCCATTTGGAAAATTGCGTATAGTTGGCTTCATTACCCCATGTGTTTACAAATAAGTTGATCATTGTACATTTAGATATTTCGTTAGTTAATGAACACTTATTGGTATGTAATTTGATAATATATTTTTAACACTTTACTTGAGATATGGGTGAATCTCTGGACAATTAAGCAAAATATGTGTCACAACTAAATGCATTTTCATACTAGTGAAGCCTCGCCTTCCACGCTTTTTAGATCCTCGATCATTTTGATTAAAATTTGATATCGGTGGAAATAAAGGATCAATATCACATTCATCATTACGATTGGGCCTATTTCTCCTACATGACACATCATTCCCAAAGTAATAAGAATAAAAATCACCAGTTTCTCTACAAATATGACCTTGAACAACTGATCCTTCGATCTTTCCCCTTTGCTTAATTGTTTGCTTGGAAATGATGAGTCTTAAATTTTGAATCATTTAGGGCTTGGTTTTCATAGTTTTATTATCCTCAAATGCCTAATTTATGCTCTAAACTGATGTTAAAGTGTTGATTTGCAACAATGAAGGCAAAAAAGCAAGGCAAGGACATTACCAGGCAAAAAGAAGCGAAAAAGATGAAAAATGTTGAAGATAGCAAAAGCTGAGAATCGTCGAGTGGTACTTCAGCTCGCCTAAATATCCAGACTACCAGCCCTGGGGAGAAGCCAAATTGGCAATGGATTTGGACCTTCGGCAATACAAACTTGGATCGCCTAAAGTCACAAAACCCTGAGGATAAAGAGCCTAGGAGAATCGACGATGGAATGAAGAAATTGGTGCGTCGCCAACTTGGTCGGCAATGCTCAACTTACTTCACCTAACAGTCCTGAAAGCCAAAATTTGGGAAACTATAAATTGAATTTCAGAAAATGGAAAAAGAAGCCATTCTTAGTTAAAATCTTATTCCTGACATTTTTTGATTAATTTCTCCACTATAGAGCTTTGTTTTACTTAGTTGAAGAAGTTTTCAAGTAGATTTGGAGTTGGGTTTTTGATTTTAAGCATTTTGGATCATTGTAAAGACTTGGATTGCAATACCCAGATTATGGAGAATGTAATTGGTATTGATTTCTTTCATTTTATGATGTGTGGCTAAAACCCCAATTATTAGGGTGTGATCATCTGATTATTTATCTAATTAGCTTATGGGTATTATTGTTTACAAATTTAAATGCTATTTTAAAGTGGGTTTAATTGATAGCTGAGTATTAATTTATGAATTGTAGTTGCAAATGCAATTTAAGCTTAGTGTTTTGGGCTTGCTCGAGAGAGAGGTCCTTGAACCAAAGTTATCAATTGATGATTGTAGTGATTGGGTTGTTGTGGGTTCAAATAGAGAGAGTGAATCTTAACTCAATTCTATCTATCTAACTCGAGAGAGAGTACATAAATTAAAGTTTTGGGCTGTGTATAGTGTTAAGTTTGTCGAGGTTCGAGAGAACTCACTTGAATCGTAATAGTTGTTCGAGAGAAAGCTATTGCATCTATAGTCCAGCCTACCTACTGAGATTCAACAATTTATTAATAAACTTCAATTACCCATATAGTGAAATTAGCCTATAATCAATCACATCTCTGAGAATCCTCATTAACTTGTCTACTCCCTTGTTGTCATGATTATCGTAGTTATTAATTGACACCATTAAACCCCCCGTCCGACATTCGTTGTCAAACCATTAACTTACCTTGTTTGATTTCGATAATGTCTACTTCTATAACCAAGTAGACCACAATCTTTACTTCTTAATTGAATTATGTAATGTACCGCTGATGAGTCCGAGATTTTGACTCATTTAGGTATTTGTTTTCATGGTTTAAGTGTCCTCAAATTCTTAATTAATATTAATGTTAAAATGTTGATTTTCAGCAAAGAAGACTAAGGAGCAAGGCAAGGACATTACTGGGAATAAAGGAGCGAAAAAGCTGAAGAAGTTGAAGGAAGGCAGTCCTGATAATCGCCAAGACCACTCGATGAGCCGCCGAGTAGCTCTTTAGCTCACCCAAAGTTCTAGCGTGCCAGCCTTGGGGAAAAACATACTTGGCGATAGAAACGGACAGTCAGCGGATCGCCAACCAACTCGGCGACATCAACCTTGACCGCCTAAAGTCATAGAACCCTAAAGTCTAATGGACAAAGCAAACCGGCGATGGAATAGAGCAAATGGTGGATCGCCGACCTGGTTTGTGAGGCGCGACTTACTTCTCCTAATGGTCCTGAAAGACAAATATTGGGAAACTATAATTGAAATTTAAAAAGAAAAGTGAGGAGTTTTGATTCCACAAGCCTTACAGTTTTAGTTTTCTTTGAGTTTTTGAGTTCCCATTGGAGACTTTACGGCTTTTGAGACTGAACTTTGAGGAATTTCAATTGCCTTTTAGAATTAATTCAATTTGGAGCATTGTAGAGACTCGGAGGCTTTTACCCAGCTGATGGCTAATATAAGTTGTAATTGTTTCTCTCTTTTTATGATGTGTAGCTAAAACCTCAATACTTGGGGTGTGATCATGTGATTATTGGCTTAATATGTGTATTGTTATTTACTGATTTAAATGCTTAATTAAAGTGGGTTTAATCGATAGATGTGTATTAATCTATGAATTGTAGTTGTAAATGCAATTCTAACTTAGAGTTTTGGGCTTGTTTGAGAAAGAGGTTTTAGAACTAAGGTTTTCGATTAATGATTGTAGTTATTGGGTTGATGTGGGTTCAGCTCAAGAGAGTTAATCCTAAGCCCAAGTCTACCTATCTAGCTCAAGAGAGTAGATAAATTAAGGTTTTGGGCTATTCTTATTGTTAAGCTTGTTTAGGTTCGAGAGAACTCACTTGAATTGTAATACTGGTTCAAGAGAAAGCTATTGCACCTATAGCCTAACCTACCTACTGAGATTTAGCAATCGTTCGTAAATTTCAATTACCCATATAGTGAAATTAGCCTATAATCAATCACATCCCGAGAATTCCTCTCAACATTGTTGAAAACCCCTGTTTTCGTATTTGTTTTAGTTGTTAATTAAAAACCAATTCCCCCATCTCACAATTGCTGTCACCCTTTGTCACGTCCCAAATCCCATTAGGATGGACAGGCACCTGATGCCCTCTAGACCCGAGAGAACCAACATGTAACCTGTGCTTACTATGCATATAACTATGACAATCTTGTGACAAGTTCACATAGGATGCAGCGATACGAACCAATATAAGTAGACCCAAAACGTATATACAAGACTTGACTGTTGAGGCCACAACTTGTTAAGATGCAACTGAACCATAAACATAAGTCTACAAAGCCTCTAAAAGATAGAAAACCTTAGAGTAGGTTGGGACAAACCCTACCTTACTCTTAACTACGATACAATACCCAAAATGAATTAGCTGAGTGTCGTATGCTCCTACCGAGGAGGTCTACTAGCTGAAGTACCTGTGCCTATAGCATGAAATGCAGCGTCCCCCATGAGGGACGTCAGTACGAGAAAATGTACTGAATATGTAAGGCAATAACATATATAAAATAAGAGTTCGAATGAAACCAAGTATCAATATATGTGTGCATAAATCAGAACAGAAGACCACATTTGTTAACTCTTGTGGGATCATGTATGTTACATTCTTGTCTTTACCTTTCTGTGTGTTATGATCTTTATAAGGCATGTGATACGAATGGCCAGATGATCAGTGGTAGAAGAGGATGACCCATGCTAGGCATTTTAACCCCTGGGATGCGGTCCTCATAATTACACAAATTGGGATCGGCCAATGCTAGGCTTACGTCCCTGAGCTACCACCCTTCTATACCAATTGGGATCGGCCCATGCTAGGCTTCCGCCCCTGAGCTGCCACCCTTAATTATACAGATTTCTTTACTTAGATTCTTTAATCTTTGAGATTGTTGTTTTGGTGGTCATAATCATTTTTGATATTTGGAACTACGGACCAGTAGTAGAAGATATGAAAATAATACTTCAAGACAGTAACAATGACATAAGGAGCTATGTAACATCAATGCATTACTTGTGAGCTTAAATGACACAATTGACTTCAACTGACTAAGAGGAGGATTCACCTAACTTGCTTTTGCAACGTGCAAGCTCAATTACCACCTTCCCGTCTCGAGTTTAAATACTTTTGTTGGAGTTATATCTTGCAGTACACATGCTGCAACGTGCAAGGCATCACATCACCTTTCGAGCTAGTTTAAACCAACGCTAATCATATAAGAAACATGGTCCCTCGCCTATACTATAAGGCTATGTCAAGTATCACAAGAATAGAATAAACATATGCATAATACGGGCTATTACATCCTTCCCCCCTTAAAACATTCGTCCTCGAATGTTAGCACGATTATCCAGCCCAAACAAGTTCAAGCCTAAGTTAGTACTACTGTTAATCACATTGAGAATATAGGCTTATACTTACTTGTTAACGCCTCAACTCAACATTTTTATCTTTCTCATCGGTTTGGAAGAGATGAGGATACTTCAATTTCATTGCTTCTTCCGCTTCCCATGTAACTTCTTCTACTTGTTGGTTCCTCCATAATATTTTTTACAGAAGCTACTTCTTTATTTCTTAACTTCCTAACTTGTCGATCTAGAATAGCAATGGGTACTTCTTCATAAGTGAGATCTCTCGTAACTTGTACATCTTCAATAGGAGTAATACGAGATGGGTCACCTACGCATTTTCGAAGCATTGAGACATGAAACACCGGATGAACGGTTGAAAGCCCTTGAGGTAACTCTAACTCATACGCAACTTGGCCAATTCTTCGGATAACCTTATATGTCCCTATATAACGTGGACTCAACTTTCCTTTTTTACCAAACCTCATTACCCCTTTCATTGGTGACACCTTCAAGAACACCCAATCCTCTATAGAAAATTCTAGTCCTTTCCTTCTAACATTCGCATATGATTTATGTCGACTTTGAGCTGTTTCTAGCCGCTGCTATATCACTTTGACTTTTTATATAACTTGATGAACAAGATCTGGCCCAAATAAGGCAGTTTCACCTTTTTCGAACCAGCCAATTGGGGATCTACATTTTCTACCATATAAAGCTTCATAAGGTGCCATTTTAATACTTGAATAGTAACTATTGTTGTATGCAAACTCGATCAATGGCAAATGATCATCCCAACTAACTTTGAAGTCCAATATACAAGCTCGCAGCATATCCTCAAGTGTTTGAATTGTATGCTCTGCCTGACCGTCTATTTGAGGATGAAAGGTTGTACTTAAATTCACTTGTGTTCCTAAACTCTTTTGAAATGACTTCCAAAAATTTGCAATGAATTGAGCTCCCCGATCCGATATAATAGAGATTGGCACTCCATGTAGACGAACTATCTCTTTAATATACAACCTCGCATATTCTTCGACTGTATAAGTAGTCTTGACCGGCAAGAAGTGCACTGATTTGGTCAATCTATCAACAATTACCCATATAGAATCAAATTTCCGAAATGAACGAGGCAAACCAGTGACAAAATCCATGTTGATCATGTCCCACTTCCAAATTGGAAGTTCTATACATTGTATATAACCTCCGGGCTTTTGGTGGTCTACTTTTACTTGTTGACAATTTGGACATTGAGCCACGAATTCTGCAATGTTCTTCTCCATGTCCCCCCACCAATACATTTCTTTCAAGTCATGATACATTTTAGTTGACCACGGATGGATAGAATATTTTGAATGATGTGCTTCCATCATAATCCTCTTTCTTAATTCATCTACATTAGGTACACACAATCTGTTTTGACATCGAAGTACTCCCTCTTGCGTAAGCTCAAACGCCTTTGGCATACCCTGTTGTACATTCTCCTTAAGCTTTAATAGAATAGGATCAGTGTACTGCTTCTCTTTCACTTCCACTACTAATGAGGATTCTGTCGCATTTTGCACAATAACCCCTCCGTCTGGATATTCAAGAAGGCGAACCCCCAAGCTAGCTAGTTGACATAGATACTTAGTTATTCCTTGTCTTTCCATAGACTGCCCATAAGTGCTTGCCATTATTTTACGACTTAACGCATCAGCTACTACATTTGCTTTTTCGGGATGATACAAGATATCTATGTCATAATCTTTTAATAACTCCAGCCATCTTCGCTTCCTCAGATTTAGGTCCTTTTGCTTAAAGATATATTGCAAACTCTTGTGATCAGTGTATAGGTCAACATGAATTCCATACAAGTAGTGGCGCCATATCTTCAAAGCAAATACAACTGCTGCTAGCTCTAGATCATGAGTTGGATAATTTTTCTCATGTGGCCGTAGCTGCCTTGAACCATAAGCTATTACTTTACCATGCTGCATCAATAAATATCCTAGACCTACTCCCAAAGCATCACAATACACTGCATACCCTTCTGTTCCTTCTGGAAGTACCAATACAGGTGTAGAAGTTAATTTATTCCTCAACTCTTGGAAGCTTCTTTCACATTCATCACTCCACTGAAATTTGGTTTCTTTATGTGTTAGCTTTGTTAAGGGTGCAGCAATGGAAGAGAATCCTTCAACGAACCTTCTGTAATAACCTGCCAATCCAAGGAAACTACAGATCTCCGTAGGCGTTGTAAGTCTTGGCCAGTTTTTCGTGGCTTCTATCTTCTGGTTATCAACCCTTATTCCTTCATCAGATACAATATGATCTAAGAATGCCACATATTTTAACCAGAACTCACATTTAGAGAACTTTGCATACAACTGACGATCACGAAGAATTTGTAAAACCTGCCGCAGGTGATTAGCATGGCCCTCTTCCGATCTTGAATACACCAAAATGTCATCTATGAATACTATCACGAACACATCTAAAAATGGCTTGAACACCCTATTCATCAAATTCATAAAAACTGCTAGTGCATTCGTTAGCCCGAATGACATGACTAAAAACTCAAAATGACCATATCATGTTCGGAAAGCTGTCTTGGGTATATCTTTGTCTTTGACCCTCACTTGGTGATAACCTGACCTCAGGTCGATTTTTGAAAAAAACCTAGCACCTTGTAACTGATCAAACAAATCATCAATTCTAGGGAGGGGATATTTGTTCTTAATCATTACCTTATTCAACTGCCGATAGTCGATACACATTCTTAACGAGCCATCTTTCTTGCGTACAAATAAAACTGGTGCTCCCCATGGGGACATACTAGGCCTTATGAATCCTTTATCTAATAAGTCTTTTAATTGCTCCTTCAACTCCCGTAATTCTGCCTGGGCCATTCTATATGGAGGGATAGATATAGGTTGAGTATCTGGAATCACATCAATACCAAACTCTACTTCTCGTTCTGGAGGCACACCTGGAAGATCTTCAGGAAATACATCGGGAAATTCATTTACCACTGGAATTGATTGAAGAGATGGTGGCTCAGCATCTATATTTTTCACTCTCACTAGATGACATATGTATCCTTTGGACATCATCTTCTTTGCCTTAAGATAAGAAATAAATTTACCACTTGGTGCCCCAATATTACCTTTCCATTCAAGGACGACCTTTTTTGGAAAATGGAAATGCAGCATCTTAGTTCGGCAATCCACCGTGGCATAACAAGAAGCTAACCAATCCATACCCATTATAACATCAAAATCCACCATTTCTTGCTCAACAAGGTCAACCAATGTATCACGATCACAAACAGTTACAATACAATTACGATAAACCCTTCTAGCTATAATAGACTCACCATCGGTGTAGACACTTCAAATGGCTTCACTAATAATTCTAGTGTTCTTTTGAACTTTTTAGCAATCAATGGAGTAACATATGATAGTGTAGACCCCGGATCAAATAATACATATACAATTTGTGAAAAGATGGACAATGTACCTGTAACCACATCCGGTGAGGCTTCTAAATTTTGTCGATCCCCGAGAGCATATGTGCGATTCTGAACTCCACTAGAACTGGCTGCTCCCCTAGCTCCTCTACCACAACCAGTAGGCATTTGTCCCCTACCTAAATAAGGTGCTGATGGTGAGGATGCAGCAATTGATCTAGTAGGTTGTGCCACACCACCCACACCCCTATGAGGGCAATTTCTCATCATATGACCTGGTGTACCACACCAAAAACAAACATTTGTCCCAAACCGACATGCACCTAAATGATTTCTTCCACATTTTTTACAAGACTGTCGAGGAGGTCTTGATTAGCTCATACTTCCCTGCTCTTAGTACCCCGCTGTTCGTGAACCTTGGCTTTCACCTCTTTGCCCAAACTTATTTCCCCTAGACTCTTGAATCTGAGGTGGGGCACTAGCTGTAGAGTAGGAAGATGATGGCCTAGGCGGTCTATTAAAGAACCGAGGCCTAAACTCACCTTGGGATGGTGTAAACTACCCCATGGATCTGGCCCTCTTAGAATGCCCTGTTTCTGACTCTTGTGTCCTTCTTCTTTGCCTTTGAACCTCCAACTTTTGCGCAAAAGCTTGCATCCTTGCTATATCCATATCTTTATTCAACGAAGCAACGGTACAGTCTCTAACCAGATATGAATCTAATCTATCCACATATCGATGAACTCTATCCCCCATAGTAGCTACTACATTAGGAGCATACCTGGCCAAGGAATTAAATTTGAGACGGTACTCTCTCACGCTCATACTTCCTTGGTGGAGATTTAAGAATTGATCCGCATGGGCCTCTCGGATCTCCAATGGTAGGTAATGGTCAAGGAATGCCTTTTTGAACTCTTTCCATGTAGCTGATGGTGCATCTGTTCCCCTGGATTGCTTCCAAGCTTCATACCACAATACAACCACACCCTTTAATCTATATGCTGCTAGCTCGAGCGCTTCTTTACCACTTACATGCATAACATCGAAAGTGTGTTGGATCTTCATTAGGATCTGACCCGGTGAATGATAGAGGGTCCAAATTAAGGAAATCACGTATCCGCCTGTCAGCTGCTCTATCTACACCACTAGTACCTGCAACTGGACCTTCTTTCCTTTGGTCATGGCCAGCAACTATACGAGTCAATAATTGGACCACATTCCTCAAATCTTGCTCGGTAGCATTAATAGGGGGTTCTTGAGGTACAACTTCCCTCCTTAGATCTTCTAGAGATAGAGGGGTCGGGGAAGTCTGTGAGGGAGACTCATCTTGAGCCTCACCTTGTACAACTTGATTAGGTGGTGGTTGGCTGGTCCCTTCTTGGGCAGCCACATCTACTCGCTTACCAGTACTTTTGCTCCTTCTCGTAACCGACATCCTTTCTATAATAAAACAATTTAGGAATTAGATATGATTTGCCTACAACACTGGTTCTATCGCACGATCTAAGAAATGAAATAAAGGAGATAACTCATACATGTCCCGTAGCCTCCTATTTATAAATGTGGTGCACAACACATCCATAAGCAAGACTCTACACAGACACGACTTTGTAGACACCCTAGGATGACCTGCTTTGATACCACTTTTGTCACGTCCCAAATCCCATTAAGACGGACAGGCACCCGATGCCCTCTAGGCCCGAGAGAACCAACATATAACCTGTGCTTACTATTTATTTAACTATGACAATCTTGTGACAAGTTCACATCAGATGAAGTGATACGAACCAACATAAGTAGACCCAAAACGTATATACAAGACTTGGCTGATGAGGCCACAACTTGTTAAGACGCAACTGAACCATAAACATAGGTCTACAAAGCCTCTAAAAGATAGAAAACCTTAGAGTAGGTCGGGATAGACCCCTCCTTACTCTTAACTACGATACAATACCCAAAATGAATCTACCAAAGACTAAGTAAAGCTCCGAATCAATTTGGAGCTCACCAAAAGTAGTTGAGTATTGTGTGCTCCTACCGAGGAGGTCTACTAGCTGAAGTACCTATGCCTACAGCATGAAATGCAGCGCCCCCCGCGAGGGACGTCAGTAAAAGAAAATGTACTGAATATGTAAGGCAATAACATATATAAAATAATAGTTCGAATGAAACCAAGTATCAATATATGTGTGCATAAATCAGAACAGAAGACCACCTTTGTTAACTCTTGTGGGATAATGTATGTTACATTCTTGTCTTTACCTTTCTGTGTGTTATGATCTTTATAAGGCATGTGATACGAATGACCAGATGATCAGTGGTAGAAGAGGATAACCCATGCTAGGCATTTTAACCCCTGGGATGCGGTCCTCATAATTACATAAATTGGGATCGGCCCATGCTAGGCTTACGCCTCTGAGCTGCCACTCTTCTATACCAATTGGGATCGGCCCATGCTAGGCTTCCGCCCCTGAGCTACCACTTTTAATTATACAAATTTCTTTACATAGATTCTTTAATCTTTGAGATTGTTGTTTTGCTGGTCATAATCATTTTTGATATTTGGAACTACAGACCAATAGTAGAAGACATGAAAATAATACTTCAAGGCAGTAACAATGACATAAGGAGCTATGTAACATCAATGCATTACTTGTGAGCTTAAATGACACAATTGACTTCAACTGACTAAGAGGAGGATTCACCAAACTTGCTTGTGCAAAAACCATTTCTATACCAGCACATAGGAGGATAATTACACAAGTATAGAGTACTAAACATATAATGAAGTAATTCTATACACTAAGGAGAGGGGGAAAATATTGTTAGCTATTTGGAGATCATACGCTGCCACTATGTTTCCTTTACTAGGAATAGAACTTAGGAAATTCACTTATTGATATTAATCTCAAGTATCAAATTTCATGCCGAAGAATATTGAATCGAATAGCCTTACATACCTTATCTTCTAATCAATACAACTATCACGATTCAGCCTCCCCTTTCAGGTTTTAATCGACAATATAAGTCATGATAAATTTAAATTAGCAGCTATCACACCGTGAGCCTCGTAAAATAGTAGCTAACTTTGACGGATAATGAGCCCATACAACCCTTAAAACAATGTGTATCACCACACCCTCCTTCTCTGCCCAATAAATACATTATATATCCTTTTCCAAGATTACCCAAACTGCATCAACAACAATACACATAAAACAGCCTCAAGTATTCTTTATCATACAACCAATTATTGAACTCACCACCCCCTTGAGTTCTTTATGACAGCACACCCATAATTCCTCACTCAAACTCATACATAAGGAGGAAGAAAATGGAGCAGTCACCTTACCTCAATTTCTGCAACTTCTCGTTATAACTTGAATTCCTCTAGAACTCTAACTTCCCTTCACACTTAAACCAAAGAAGAAGAGAAAAGTATCTTAATAACCAAGAAAGTGAGCAGTAGTTTCTGGAAATATTATTCCTTTATACCTGTACTTGAGCATGAATAACATGTTTTCCTAATCATCCATGGGAGAATTAGGCTAAATCCATAAGTGTTTTCACTTACCTTGTCTTGCAGAGATGAGGGTTTCTTTAAGAACCCTAGAAGAACTTTAAGGTTGTTGTTTAATCCTTAAGAGAAAATAGAGAGAAAGAGCTGGAGCTAATCCTCAATATCGTGTGTTAAAATGAGTGAGAATAGCAGCCAATATATCTTTATATTGAGCTTTCTTCACCTTTAAGAATATCCACTAGAAAGCTTCATTTTTAGCCACTAATTGGTCAAGTAGGTGATGCACCTGCTTATGGATATCAAGCAGCTCAAAAGGTCAAACTAGGTGATGCACCTACTAGCTTTCACTTGGGCTTAAATATATTGGGCCTTGGCAGAATCGGCTGCTAGGCTTTAATTTCATTTTGTTTTATTTAACATAGTTTGGGCCTAAAGTGAGTCCATTAGCATAGGCCTAAATCTGATCCATAAACCTTGGCCTTTTTAACTAGATCCATATAGCTCAAGTAGGTGATGCACCTACTTGGTTCTTTGGACTGGTCAATAAGTCAAAGTAGGTGATGCACCTACTTGTCACCTACTAGCTTAGTTAAGTCAAGCAAGCAGCTCACCTATTTTATTCCATTCTCTAATTATTAATCTCTTTTTCTTTAACTTAGCACTTAACTTTCAACTTTAAGTTCAATAACCACCTTCTCGTCTCGAGTTTAAATACTTCCGTTTGAGTTATATCTTGCAGTACACATGCTGCAACGTGCAAGGCATCACATCACCTTCCGAGCTAGTTTAAACCAACGCTAATCATATAAGAAACATGATCCCTCACATATACTATAAGGCTATGTCAAGTATCACAAGAATAGAATAAGCATATGCATAATACAGGTTGTTACACCCTTTTCCATTTAACTAAATGTTCTTGATAATATCTATTCCTATCACCAATTAGATTACATTTGTAAATTCGTAATTGAATTTGAACTTGTACCTCTCCCTGTGGGTTCGACCCCAACTCTTCGTTAGGTTTTATACTAGATTACGATCACCCACACCTAGTATTGGATAAGGTGTGGTTGAGCGTTTATCAAAAATGACGCCGCTGCCGGGAAGTGTTTAGAATTTTATTATTGAAGTTTGAATTGTGATCTTTTTGTGTTGTAGTTGAATGGACTTACTTTGTTTAGTGTTTGTGTTGGCTTGTTTTAACAGAGGAAGAAATGAGTGTGAACGGGAGTAATGGTAGCCAAATTAGCCACCAAGATGATATTGGAAATCTGAACGATGTTAATTACCCGATTCAATTAGGTGGTGTTGGTGATATACGTCTACCTCCGGCTTAGGGGAATGTGGTTTTCCATGTCACTAGCACAATGCTATAACTCCTGTAAATAAAAGGACTATATGAAGGGCTGGCTATGAAGATCCCCATGAGCATATTTGGAACTTTGTGTACGTATGTGGTCCGTTTTCGTTCAAGAACGTATCACAAGAATCAATTCGTCTTCGGTTGTTTCCATTTTCTTTGATAAGTGAAGCTACCAAGTGGTTAGTTGATCTACTGAGGAACTCCATCACCACTTGGGATGAACTTACCACATCGTTCTTCGTAAGGTTCTTTCCCCCGTCAAAGATGATGACGCTAAGAATTAGTATTCAAGGTCTTAAGCCCTTGGAAGGTTAACCAATCCACGAGACATGGCTGAGATTTCAGAAGTTGGTACGTCAATGTCCGACTCACGGATTGCCAAACAACGTGCTATTACAACACTTCTATAGGAGTCTTGACTCGGTGAACAAAGGTGTTGTTGATCAACTTGTTCCAGGGGGTATAATGCAACATCCTTATGAGACAACATCTCAACTTCTCAATGGCATGACCAAGATCAACAGAGCATTGTATACTCGTGAGGACCAAGTGTCTCCTCTCACCTTTAGAATGAAAAAATAGCAGATCGAGAAGGACCAAGAGAGATACCAAAACATGGCCAAAATGATGACCCAACTAGATATCTTGTCGAAAAATGTGATGGGTAGTGGGTTGAAGAGTGTAAATGTTGTTGGTATTGGTGGAGCAAACCCTGATGAAGCTCATTTTGAGGCGCTATATAATGAGAAAGTGAACTTCCTTGCAAACCAAGGAGGAGGTTTTCGCCCAAACTATCCAAGGTCGAGTGGAAATCCACTGTTGAAATAGAGATGATGGATGGAGAGAACATGACAGAGAATGGTGTGACTGTAATGCTACTTGGAAGGAAAAGGATGGTGACAAGGAAAGATATATCCCACCTCATGAACGCCCAAATCCTAAAGAGCAAAGAGCTGACCCGGAGAACTTCCGTACGAAAGACATCCTTGCACGCATTCTCAATAAGGTAGAAGGGTCGAACAAAGTTTTGAAAGAAATGAAATAGGACGTCTCCACACTCAATCAGACGGTCACCTCACACTCAGTGTCCATCAAGCAATTGGAGACACATGGGTTAAATCTTGACTCATTTGAATCCAAGGCAAAATTGAGGGTTGCCTAGTGACACAATAGCCAATCCCAAAAATGAAGTTTGAATTGGTATCACCGTCGTGCCACGATGTTAAATAAGGTGCTTCTTGGGAGGCAACCCATGTTTTTGATGCTTTTAAAGTTCACTTTTGAATAATGGGTGTTGATTTTGCAGGTTGAAAAGTTGAAAGTGTTGGAAAATTGGTAATAGGTGAGCTAAAAGCTCAGTCGGCAACTCGCTGAACAGGTCGGCAAGCCCGACATTGACCGCCATTTGAACCCCCAAATTGTTGGAAATTTTTGTAAAACTCTGCGAGCCAAATTACCACTCGGTGCATCGCTGAGTGGGTCGGCGAACACGACTTACTTTGCCGACTGGCACGCGAACTGAAAGGTTTTAAAGGCCAAACAGTTTAAATTTCAAAAATCCTTTCGCTTTCCTACTTTTTAACTCCCGCACACTCACATATGATATTAGATTTCTCGCATCTTCGCTTTACTTGGGGCAGATTTTGGGGAAGTTATTACTTCGTAGCATTTCAACTTTCGGCATCAAAGGTTGGTTTTCCGAATTTCGAACTAAATAGTTTGTTGAAATCAAATGCAATTGTTCATTTTGTGGTTGATATCTATGTGTATTATCATTTTGTTGATTGTTTGTTAGTTGGTTTGCCCGTTCTTAAGTGAATTTATAATTAATTGGTCGTAAATTGTTAATTCCTATGCCTTTAACTGATTAAATTATTGGGTTGTGTTGAAATTGTTATGGGTCTAGCGGGGTGAAGTCTGAGTAACCCCAAATCATTCTAATTGTCAATTTTTTCCCGATGATAGAGCGATTGACATCATTCTTAAGGGCAAAAGAAATCAATTGACCAATTTTGGTCAAATCGGGGGAAGTCTGGGTACCCCGAGGGCATGGGGGATATGGGTCTGGTGTTAATTGCATGGTTTTGGTGATTAATTTTGTTTTCATGGGCTGCGGGCGTGATTTTGAAGTACGGAGGGAAAAATTGGCACGATGGACTACTCGGCGAGTTGGGTCGAGCTCGCTAAGTGGTTCGGCGGTTCGCCTAAGTCCCCTTTGATTGCCCATTATTTCTCTCTTTTGAGGCTTTAGGTTCTATAACTTTTGGCGATATGCCTTTGCTCGCCGAGTTCACTCGACGACTCGCTGAAAGTCCCTTCTAATCGCCCTTCTGCGCCCTTAATTCCCATAATTATTCTATAACTTTCAGCGAGCTACTTCTAGTTCACCGATAGGTGTCGGCGATCCACCAAATGCCCTTAGATCTCACCGACCAGTTTTGATTTTTGAACATTTTTGTTCTGGAACTTTCAGCGAGCCCGACTTGGCTCGCCAAAGTGATTCGGTGACTAGCCGATTGGTTTGGCGAGTATTCCTACAACTATTTTCCCACACTTTGATCTAACATTTTTCACATTGTTTTTCAGGCATGTCTATACCAAAGGTAGTTGGTAGAGACATACCACGCCAAAAACAGGCACGGGGGATTACAATCGATGAAGAAACGACTGCTTCCTGGGTAAAGGCTACAAAATTACCTCCAATGGGAGGTTAAAGCAAGGGCAAGGCGCCCATAGAGTTTCAACCAATATAGGAGTGCTTTGATATTGAGGGGGTGTATGCCATACACCTCACTACCTCTGGCATTGAGAGTCAGTCAGATGGG
The DNA here is from genome assembly GCA_036250505.1 of Solanum acaule. Taxonomy (NCBI): domain Eukaryota; kingdom Viridiplantae; phylum Streptophyta; class Magnoliopsida; order Solanales; family Solanaceae; genus Solanum; species Solanum acaule. The sequence goes on from JAJOOR010009063.1 coordinate 23,667, forward strand.
GATTCTACGACTTCTATCTCCGAGCCGGAAGATGACCAATTGTTACAAGCTAGGAGAGTGAAGCCACGATCCAAATCATTAACTGATCCGTCTAGGATCCTAGTGCCTCCAACACCTACTCCTCCTCCCATAGTTCCAACTTCTACTCCAGAAAAGACAGTGGTCCCAACACCACCAATTCAGGGTCCTCTTTCCTGGTCACTCAATCGAATAAAGGCCGAGGGTTTGAGGACCATTTTATAAGAGAAGAGATTGTCTACCGACGGTATGGTGGAAAGGTACTAGAGGTGTGGAGCACTATCAAGTTCCACAAGTTCAAGGTGTTTAAAAAACCCCAGGGTCCCTACATTCCTACTTGGGTCCGAGAGTTCTATTTAGCCTACAAAGAGTTAGTGCCAAAGGGAAAGAAGATGCCAAGTGCCTTCAAACCGATGGACTTTGTGATGGTTCGAGGGAAGAATGTCAAATACCGCTGCTCAGATATAAATGCTATCCTGGGTGCTTAAACACCCTGGATTATGCATGATTAAATCAATCTGGTCAAGAAAAAGATCCTGGATTATCTCAAAGGTTGGCTGGCACCCCTTCTCTACGATGTCACCCTGAGATGGATAGAGGAAGGTGCACCCATAGAAAAGAAAAACTTGAATGTTGCTGCAAGATACTGGTTTGACTTCATCAGTAGCACCATTATGCCATACCAGAATGAGTCCATCCATAGACACCCAAACGCAGCCTGTTTAGGGTCCATTATTGATCTCCAAAAGCTGAAGTTGGGGTTGCTAATCGAGTTCGAGATGGCCATAAGGGCCAAACAGAGCCAAACCTCACTCCCATTTCTGATGCTGATCACCGAGTTGTGCAGATAGGCTCGTGTCCCAAGAGATGAAAAGAAGGATGTCGAGGTGACACCCACATCTTCTACTGACACCCGGTGTATTGAGGTCGAGTACACACGAGATGAGGCTGACAAGAGATGGGATGCATCGGTGGATAAATCCCTGGAAGTCGATGTTGATTTGTTGCCTACAGAGGCAATCATGCCTCCTAAGGCCAGTGGGCCCTTAGGTACTTTTGGCCCTTCTGTTTCTGAGACCCCTCATACATCTGTTACACCCACTCCCATTAGATCTAATGCTGCTGGTCCTACTGCTTCTCGACCCCCTATCACCCAGACCATGCTCTATAAGATGGGCTATCTGGCCGAATCTGCTGATGTGCATGCCTCCCGGGTAGAGGCCGATGTGCTTGGGTTGATGGAGCTAGCTATTGTTGCTGCCTTAGCCCCCATTAGGGTTGACATGAGGGAGTATAAAGTTCAGATTGAGGATCACAAGTTGGCCTTGGATGTCCTTGCTGTGAGAGTTGAGGCATGTGAGAAGAGCCAGGGGGCTACAGATGTTATAACGGCCTTAAAGGCCGATATTTTTGGGATGCTTAGAGATGTGGGTGAGTTGAAGTCCACTGACCTGTCGATATTATTCGATACGATAGAGATTCTGAGGTCCCGAGCACAGATATTCTAGCTTGTTCTGATGTGCCTCTCACTACTACCAGAGATGAGACTAGAACTGATGATGATGATGCTGAGTCTGAGGCTCAGACAGATGAGGAGCACCTTGGTGTTCGTGAGGAGACTGTGTACGAGGATTTGGCTGACTTGGAGGGTGCCATATTTGAGACAGCTAGGCAGGAATCGCACCGAGACACTTCTATCATGGGCTTAAGTGAAGCCAAGGATGATGAGATATCGAGCACTGATGCCTAGACAGAGGGAGTTACCGATATGCAGACTTCACCCCAAGCCTAGCCTGGCAGGATGATCTTCTTGCCTCCTTCCCTGTTATTTTAAGACTATTTCTGTTTTTATTTGCATTCAAGGACAACTGCTTATTTTTGTTGGCGGGGTGAGGTATTGCCATACCTACCTCTGTTGGGATAGTTTTGTGAATATTGGCTTGTTTTTTGTTTTGGTTTATATATATATATATATATATATATCTTGGTTTTTGAGACATTATGGTCAATTGTTTTTAATGTATAAATGGTTTTGACCAATTTTAAAATTTTTGCCACATCTTTTGTGTGTGATTGTGACTGTTCTCTTGCAAATTTGAGTATTGGTTATGGTCAATACCTATGACTTGAATAGTTCTTTTAATTGAACAACATGAATGTGTGGCTACGATGAGGCAAACTGAGTTACATAGGCAATATGTGAACTTTTAGCATCTCGTTGTGACTAGCCGATTGTCAATTAAGTCTTTTGTGATGAACATTGCACGATAGCTAGAAAGTGTGGAGTCTTGTTTGATAATTGTATCGAATGCCTTGTGTGGTGAGGTTGTCTTGAATAATGTGTACCTAGAATTTTCCCTGTTGGTTCGATTGATAGATTGAAGCAAGCGATTGAAATGATCTTAGGCAAAAGTTTTGAAGAGTGAAATAAATTGATAATATACCTCTTTGTGGCCACCTTGTGCGAAGTGTGAACCTTGCTTGGCACCTTTTGAGCCTATCCCTTTCTTTGGAAGAAACTTGAACAACTTTGACCTCTTTGTCCCATTACCTATAACCTTCATGAAGTATTGCTTTGTTTGAATAGCCAACTTAGGCTAAGCCTAAGTTGGGGGTGTGGTGAAAAAGGAGGAAAGCCAAGAAGTGTGAAAAACTCCACCTTGATGGGTTGTTTTGAAAAAGATGGAACCCCTCCATATAAAAAAAGAATGAAAAGAAGAATTGTGAAATAAAGTGTGTGAAAGAAGCAAAAGAAATGGGGTACCCGGTAAGTCATGTTTAGTTGAATAATGAGGTGAATTATGAACATGTTTGGATGTGAAAGAGAAGGAGAAAAAGTGACTTTCAGGCCATACTTCATGAAGGTAGAAGACACTAAGCCTAAATGACCATACCTTTACACTCAGCCCCATTACAAGCCTTAAAAATACCTTTATGATGTTGAGTGAGCTGAAACGAATGTTGATTGGAAAATAAGGGCAAGCCTATGGGTGGAGTCATGCATGTGTTCATCTTTGTGAGCATGAGAGTTGTATTGGATTCGAGAATATTAAATTGTTGAGAAATTTTGTGTGAAATATGGAATCATCCTTGTTGTGAGGGCATTTGAATACTTTTGTTGAGCTTGAACTTGCATTTAAAGCACGCATTGTGAGCTTGAGTATACTTGATAATGGTGAGTCATAATTTGAAACTTTGAGTGCACAATTTAACATTGTATGTGTAGTTTGAACCTTTTGTGTGCATTTGTGTTGAGTCTTAAGCAACACTATTTGTAGACATCCTTATTGAACTGACTGATCTTGAGTTTTACTTAAGGACAAGAAAAAGTTTAAGTTGGGATATTGATGAGTTCGAGATTTTGACTCATTTAGGGCTTTGTTTTCATGGTTTAAGTGTCCTCAAATGCCTAATTTATGCTCTAAACTGATATTAAAATGTTGATTTGCAGAAAAAAAAAAAAGGCTAAGGATCAAGGCAAGGACATTATCGGGCAAAAAGGAGCGAAAAAGCTGAAGAAGTTGAAGGAAGCCAGTCTTGGTGATCGTCAAGACCACTCGGCGAGCCTCTGAGTGGTTCTTTAGCTCATCCAAAGTTCCAGCGTGCCCACCCTGGGGAAAAACCTACTTGGCAACAGAAATGGACAATCGATAGATCGTTGACCGACTCGACGACATAAACCTTGATTGACTAAAGTCACATAACCCTAAAGTCTAATGGCCAAAGCAAACCGACGATGGAATGGAGCAAAGGGTGAATCGCCGACGTGGTTGGGGAGGCGCCACTTACTTCGCCTAATGGTCCTGAAGGCCAAAAATTGGGAAACTATAATTTGAAATTTAAAAAGAAAAGTGGTAGTTCTAATTCCACAAGCCTTTGAGTTTTAGTTTTCTTTGTATTTCTGAGTTCCCATTGGAGACTTTGAAGCTTTTGAGACTTAACTTTGAGGAATTTGAATTGGGTTTTAAAACTAATTTAATTTGGAGCATTGTATAGACTCGAAAACTTTTACCCTGCTGATGGCTAATATAGTTGGTAATTGTTTCTCTCTTTTTATGATGTGTAGCTAAAATCCAAATTCTTGGGGTGTGATTATGTGATTATTGGCTTAATTAGCTTATGGGTATTGTTATTTACTGGTTTAAATGCTTAATTAAAGTGGATTTAATCGATAGTTGTGTATTAATCTATGAATTATAGTTGCCAATGCAATTCTAACTTAGAGTTTTGGGCTTGCTTGAGAAAGAGGTTTTAGAACTAAAGTTTTTTATTAATGATTGTAGTTATTGGGTTGATGTGGGTTAAGCTCGAGAGAGTGAATCCTAAGCTCAATTTTACATATCTAGCTCGAAAGAGTAGATAAATTAAGGTTTTGGGTTGTTATTATTTTTAAACTTTTCTAGGTTCGAGAGAACTCACTTGAATCATATTAGTTGTTCGATAGAAAGGTATTGCACCTATAGCCTAGCCTACCTACTGAGATTTAGCAATCGTTAGTAAATTTCAATTACCCATAGAGTGAAATTACCCTATAATCGATCACATCCCGAGAATTCCTCTCAACATTATTAAAACCCCCTGTTTTCATATTTGTTTTAATTGTTAATTGACAAACCAATTCCCCCATCTGACATTTGTTTTCACCCTTTTCAATTTAATTAAATGTTCACGATAATTTCTATTCCAACCACCAATTAGATTCCATTTGTAACTTCGTAACTGAATTTGAACTTATATCGCTCCTTGTGGGTTCAACCCTAACTCTTCGTTGGGTTTTATACTAGATTACGATCGCCCACACCTAGTATTTGATGAGGTGTCGTTGAGAGTTTATCAACCGCTCCCTGTGGGTTCGACCCCAACTCTTTGTTGGATTTTATACTAGATAACGATCGCTTACACCTAGTATTGGATGAGGTGTAGTTTGAGCGTTTATAAGGAACTGCCAATTTTTCTGCATGTATATATATCTATATATGTTAATAAAGGAATCACCAGTTTCTTAGTGATTATATAAATCTATATATGTTAATTACCTCTCAAATGGATACATTCATCTTGTTGAACTGTACCTCCGAGGTGGGCCTATTGTACAAGGTGAATTGGAAGATGCTCCATCACATCAAAGAAACCACATGGAAAGATCTTATCTAACTTAGTAGTAATAACAAGAATATTTTCTTCCATCCTATCTAAACTACTCTCCAACAACTTTCCAGAACACAAATCTTTAAAGAAAAGACTTATCGATGTGATTGGTTTCCATATCCTTTCGGGTAGATGGCTAAAAGCGATAGGAATTAAAGTTTCCATGAATACATGACAATCATGACTTTTCATACCTATCAATTTTCCTTCATTCATATCTGCCCGCTTTCCTAAATTCGAAGCATAGCCCTCCGACATCCTCAAATTTTTAACCCACACAAAAATTTCACATTTTTCATCCAATGTGAATAAAAAACTGGCTTTGGGCTTAACCATTTTACCATTTTATAATTCTTTCAACCATAACTCTCTTCTCCTACTTATGTCCATTCTAGCTTTTGGATTGTCTTTTATCTTGCCGTTAACATCCATCACTATGTTAAACAAATTGGAAAAATAAATTTTTTCAATGTGCATCACATCAAGATTATGCCGTAGCAAATTGTCTATCCAATACGGCAACTCCCAAAATATACTTTGTTTGGTCCAGTTATGTTCCACACCAAATCCAGGAAGTCTAGAAGGTGAAGCTTCTGTAACTTTAGGTAATTGAGAAACTCTCTACCAAATTTGATGCCCTGTGACTAATGGAGGTGGGGGGTCACTTTCATTCTTATTTTTCCTGAATGCGTTTTTCATCTCTCTAAACTCATGGTCCATTGGCAAGAACTGTCGATGACAACCACCCATGTGTTTTTTCTGCCATGCTTTAAAGTGAATGCCTTACTATTTTCCATGCAATACGGACATGCTAGCTTTCCAGTTATCATCCAACCATACAACATCCCGTATGCAGGAAAATCATTAATAGTCCACATTAAAGAAGCACACATAACAAAATTTTGCTTAGTTGATATATCATAAGTCAAAACACCTTCAAACCACAATTGTTTGAGCTCATCTATCAATGGTTGCAGATAGGTATCAATCAAACTTTTTGGATTACGGGAACCTGGAATAACACAACTTAAAAAGATGTAGGGAATGGGAAGATTATACGGAGTAAGAAATACCGGCCAACAAGAATAAGGCGAAGCAGCATTAGAGAATGGTGTGAAGCCATTTGCACACAATCCCAATATAACATTTCTTGGTTCACTAGCAAAATTAGGATATCCATTATCAAAATGCTTACATGCTTCACCATCAGATGGATGAGACAAGGCAAGACACCCAATGACCTTTTATATTCACGATGACATCTCATATATGGGGCAGACTGCATCGATGCATACAACCTCTTTAACCTAGGAATAAGAGGTAGATAATGCATCACCTTAACTAGGACCATCTTTCCAGCTGGAGTCCTCTAATAACGAGCATGTCCACAAAACTTACAATTTTCTAATTCACTATCAGTCTTGTAAAACAACATGCAACCATTAATACAACAATGAATTCTATCATACGTCAATCCTAACTTGGAAACCAAACGCTTTGCCTGATAGAAGTTCTTAGGTATGTTAAACTCCAGATTAACTCGTTCACCCAAAAGATCAACCATTGAGTCCATATCTGCATTAGGAACATTCCAATCTGATTTAATATTCATTAATCTAACCGGAACTGACAAGGCATAATGCGGAATCCCTTCACATAGTGGATGACTAGACTCTTCTTGTTGATCATAGAATCGTCTTGCTTCTTCATTAGGAGCTTCATCAAAATATTGTTCGGGTTCCATCACACCTTGAACCCCGAAAGCATCATTGATCATTTCATGAACCTTATCATGTTCAACCCTAATTTGACCATGTGGTGCAAGCATATTATATTCATCCAAATGCATCAAATTATAAAACATACCAGTCAATCCATGTCTTTCTCCATGATCAATCCATACAAAATATCTAGGCTTAAATCTATTACGGTACAAATGAACCATGACTGTATCTGGTTCAAAAAATTTTAGGCACCTACATGCACTACAAGGACACCTAACCAATCCATTATTCTTGGAAATATCAAGTGTCATTGTATGTTCAATAAAATCTCTAACCAGTTTCATAATGCATATTACATCCACAAACGATGATCCATCTACAAAAATATAGATATTCAATTATAAATTAAATTTAATAATAATTTTACTACATTAAACTAATTTATATTTTTAATATAAATACTACATTTCATGATCTACAAAGTTAAAGCTTAATTAATTAATGAATGCTAATTAATTAAGTACAAATTAAGTTCAAGTTCTAGTTAAGTTCAAAATTAAGTTTATATTCCTAATTAAGTTTTCAAGTTATTATAAATTAATTAAGTTCAATATAGTTCTGATTAATATATGTTTAAATTAATTAAGGTCAATAAGATTTGTACTTCAAAATTCTAATTAACTTCAAATTAAATCCAAGTTCTAATAAAGTTAAAAATTAAGTTCTAATTAATTAAGGTCAACAAGACTTCAAGTTCATATTCCTAATTAAGTTCAAGTTATAGTAAATTCTAGTTATAATTAATTATAAGTTCTAATTAAGTTGTAATTCAAGTTCATATCTAACTTCTCTAACTTCAAAATCACTTCATCAATTCCCAACTCAATAATATTTATACAAACATCCATCTTATATTCAAAACACTCAAATGACTAACTTCTAACTTGTAATTAACACTTCAATATCAACTCAAGAAATACCCTAATTCAAACTAGTTCTAAAATCCCAAATTCAAACTAGTCCTAAAATCCCAAATTCAAACTAGTCCTAAAATCCCAAATTCAAACTTCTAGTCCTAAAATCTCAAATTCAAACTAGTCTTAAATCCCAAATTTAAACTAGTCTTAAAATCCCAAATTCAAACTAGTCCAAAATCTCAAAATCAAACTAGTGTTAAAATCTCAAATTCAAACAAGTCATTAAATACCGTAATTCAAACTAGTCCTTAAATACCCTCATTCAAACTAGTCCTAAAATCCCAAATTCAAACTAGCTAGTCCTAAAATCCAAAAATCAAACTAACTCAAGAAATACCCAAATTCAAACAAGTCCTTAAATACCCTAATTCAAACTAGTCCTAAAATCCCAAAATCAAACTAATTAACTCAAGAAATACCCAAATTCAAACAAGTCTTTAAAAACTCTAATTCAACCTAATCCCAAAATCTCTAATTCAAACTAGTCCTGAAATACAAATTCAAAAACTAGTCCTAAAATACCCTAATTCAAACTAGTCGTAAAATACCCTAATCCAAACTAATCCTAAAATTAAAAATCTCAATTCACTCAGTAACTAATAATCCCTAATTCAAGCTAACAATCAATAAACACATATTCTATATACTAATTACAATTAAATAATTAACAAAATCATATATAGCTCAAATTGAATTTTTTTTGATGAATTATACCCTAACCTTAAAGGAGAAGGAGAGAATGAAGAGAGAGGAGAAGGAGGCGGCGACGGCTCCGGCAGCTACAGACTCACAGCGGCTCCGACAGCTACTGATGACTCGAACCGCAGCAACAATGAGACGGTGGGATGGCGGCAGATCAGTGAGGAGTAGAGAGAAGGAGGAGAAGATGGGGAAATGGGGAAAAAATGTGTCTGTGTCTTTCAGATATTTAATGAAGAGCAATGGACAGCGTCTCTTTGTCCGTCGATTTCTTTTAAATAGTTGATCAACATTTTGACCAAAAAGTGACGGACAAAGAGACACTGTCCGTCGCTTATTTAAAATATTTGACCATATATTTTGACGAAGAAGCGACGGACATAAAGATGTCGTCCACCGCTTTAATAAAAAATAATTAATAAAATAAAATAAATTAAAAGCAACGGACATTGTGGTTATTGTTTAATTTATATATAATTATTTTTAATCAAAAGTGACGGACATAGTCTCTATCTGTATTAAATAATTAATTATTAATTATATATATATTTGGGGCAAAAATCAGCAAAAAATAGCGACGGACTAAGGGATGTCATCCATCGCTTTTTGTAAAATAATTTTAAAAATAATTATTTTTATTAAAAATCAACGGACAATGTGGCAAATTGCATCTCTTTTTGATGCGTCGTCGTCCGTCACTTTTCTGTCAGTGGGTTTTTAACAGTTTTTTAGTAGTGACTCCTTCCATTCCCCTAGCCATAAATTATACAGATAATACTAACGAAGCAGTCAACAAGCACATATAACATAAATGCAAAATAAAATAACCATCACCTTTTTTGGTCTACAAACAATCAATATAACACATAATCAGACCCAATGGCCTAAATACACTCAGATTATATCCTAATCCCAAACCCCGTGAAATTTTTGTGATTATCCCACCAAAAACAAAGGGGTTTTCCACTATTAAATTAAATGAAACCCTTCCCTAAGATCAGCCCCACAGATTCTATGACTCTTTGAATCAAATTACTAAGTTAGGGGAGTAATTTACTTACCTTTACTAATGGTTACAATGAAAATAGGTGAAAACTGCCTTAGGTCACCTCTGCATTTTTCCAAAATGTTCTTGGATGATAATGGGCGGTTTTGGGGAATTTCTTACATTTACATCAACTAACCCCGCTATAGCGAACTTCCCACTATAGAGGCAACACTATAGAGGAACTTCTCGCTATAGCGAGAATTAATTAACTATGGTAGTGGTGTGTCACCCACTATAGAGGCTTGCACAAGACCGAACCTCAGAAATCCTCTGAAAATAGCCTATTTTGCAACATACCTTCAAACCTTGACGTTTCAAACAAACCCCTTCATGCCAAGTTCATTATCGGGAGTTATATTCACCTGAATTCACTTCCGAAAAGTCCTGCGTACCTCGTATTATCTTAGCAACATGAAAAACAAACTCTACTTAGACATTTTTCCCAATCTTTTTCTCTGATTGCCCCGTTCCTTTTCTCACTCAAATTTCATCTAAGGGTAGCCTAGCCTGAATTTTCCAACTCACTCTTCTGGAAGTTTTCTCACCCATTCTCTTTCACTAATAGTTCACCCATAACAATATGAGAGGTACTTACAATAGATACTAACTTACTAATCGTTCACCCCAAATGACTTAACGAGAAAAGATGAGTTGAATCAAGAAAAGAGTAGTACCTAAATCCTCAAACAAGAGAGGGTAATTATCCCGCATGTCCCTCTCGATTTCCCAAGTGGCTTCTTCAATCAAATGATGATTCCATTTAACCTTCACTGGCCTGATTTACTTTATCCTCAACTTTTGGACATCCCGTTCAAGAATAGAAACTAAATCTTCCTCGTATTGATGATCCTTATTTAGCACGACTCAACCCATAATATGATGTACTCCCCATTCCTATTGTATCTCTTCAACATGCATATATGGAATAATGGTTGAACTGCAGACAAGTTGCAATGCCAATATTTAAGCTATCAGACCCACTCCTTCAAGAACCTCAAATAAGTCGATATATCGAGGGTTAAGCTTGCCCTTCTTGCCAAACCTCATCACTTCTTCTATCTGCTCTAAGATGATAACAACTTGGTCTGAATACCTCTCACCTTTTTCTGAGCTTCCCTCACCAAGTGTACGCCCAATGCTTTCATATCACCCGCCTCAAACCACCCTATGGGCGATCTACATCCTCTATCATAAAGTGCCCTAAATAGAGTCATGTCAATACTGGCGTGATAATGGTTGTTATAACAAAACTTGCACAATGGTTGAAATTGATCCCAATGGCCCCTAAAATCAATCACACAGGCTCTTAGCATGTCTCCCAACATCTAAATTGTCCTCTCTAACTGACCATCTATTGTGGATTAAAGGTTGTACTAAATGTGAGTTGGGTTCCCAGCTATTAATTTAACCTGCCCTAGAATATAGAAGTAAACTGCGTAGCTTGGTCTGAAATAATGGAAAGGGGAACCCCGTGCAACATTACCATCTCCTTGAGATAAATCTTGGCCAACTATTGAGAATTATAGTCCACTCTAATTGGAATAAAGTAGGTTGATTTAGTCAACCTATCCACAATGACCCAAATAGAATCATACTTCCTCAAAGTCTTAGGAAGACCCACCACGAAGTCCATGGCTATCCTCTCCCACTTCTACTCAGGAATGGGTATCCTTTAGAGTAACTCGGCTGACTCGAGTACTCATATTTCATTTGCTGGCAATTCTGACACTTAGAGACATACGCAGTTATGTCATTCTTCATCACAAGCCACCAATAAAGTTTTATCTAGCCCAATATATTTTGGTTATTCCTGGATGGATCAAATACGACGAGACTTGAGCCTTTTCCAACACATTCTAAATCAAGTTATCAACTCAAGAAATACAAATCCACCCTCTAAAACATAGATCTCTACTAGCATCAAGTGTGGCATCGAGGGCCTCATGATAACGTTCAAATATACTTCTTGAAAAGAAATATAAACGATCGTATGCAATATATTTACCCAACTATGAGTCGGGGTCGATCCCACATAGAATATGGAAGAATATTGTCAATAGTAAATATTTAACTCGATAGTCGTTATAAAAATGGGGGATTTAAATTGAAATAAAA
>JAJOOR010009064.1:0-23489 GCA_036250505.1 Solanum acaule
CCCCCCCCCCCCCCCCCCCCCCCCCCCCCCCCCCCCCCCCCCCCCCCCCCCCCCCCCCCCCCCCCCCCCCCCCTCTACTATAGAAAGTAGTCATAATTATTTGAACTAGGATAAAAAGTGCCTAAACATAACTGCTATATTAGTCAATTTAATCATTAATTTATATGACTTTCTTGTTCAAGTTCAAACATTTATGGCCCAAAAATTGAGTTGCAAACGTTGATTTCCACATTAGAAGATCATGTAAAATAATTCGGTGTATAGATATTAAATTCATATTTTATCGAGGAGTAATCTGAATTTTACCTAGATGATTGACAGTTGATATTGACAACTTATTTAACAAACTTTGAATACTTCATTTTTTTCAAAACATTAGACCAATGCTATTATTTTAATAGCTAAATTGACTCTAATCAACGTTTGAAGGAAAAAAACAAAAACAAAATGACACTCTAACCAGTAAGTATGCAAGAAAGAAGAAACACTAAAGATTAATAAAAATATCAAGATTCATTTTTTTGTTTTTTCATAATGATAATCTTTCAAAGTTCAAACCAGGTCATTTTCTTGGCATTTGATAAATTAAACAACAATAACATATTCGGTATAACTTCATAAGTGCGATCTGAAAAGGATATGATGTACGCAAATCATATCCTTATCTTTATGGAATATATAGGTTGTTTTCGACAGACTCTCCGCTTAAAAGAAACATAATCAAAGCATGAATGAAAAAAAAGTAATCGAAATAACATTGCAGTAAAATTGGAGAATTTTCTCTTATATTCAAATCAAGAGACTTGTATTGTTCTTTCAATGGCCTAATTGATCTCTATCAACATTTGAAAGCAATGATAATTGATAACCAATTACGATGTCGATTTCATAAAAAGAGTTTAACTTTTGTGCACTGCCACACAATGTAGAAGAAAAGTTCACATGAAAAAAATCAATTCTACAAGGTTGTCCAATGCCCTGCCAATCCATACTTTAAGCTCATGTAGTAAAAAAAAATACTTACAAATATACTTCATGATTATGAATTTATGATACACAAAGGATTAAAAATAAAAATTTAACTATGCTAGAAATAAACAAGTAGTACCAAAGAGGATAAAAATGATCAAATTCACCTGATCAGGAGGTTGCAGGTTCAAACCATGAAAATAACCTCTCGCAGAAATGCCGATAGACCCTTTTGGTTCAATACTTTCCTGAATCCCGCACATAGCGGGAGCTGTAGTGTACCGATATGCCCTTTTTACTTCATGATGATGAAATCTTGATTTTCTTGTCTTCCATAGAAGAACTAGATTTCTTGCAATGAGCAATTGCAGCTTGAATAGCAGATTGTAATTCTTCCATAGTACTATCACTACTTGAAGAAGATGATGAATTACCATAATTACCTCCAGGTGTTGCTACAAGTAATCCACTATTTGTTGGTGAATTCTTCATAGAAACTGGAGCTGAATATGCACCTCTCTTTATTCCTTTACTACTATTATTATTACTATTACTAGTATTCTTTCCTCGAAAACTCAAATTCCCAGAATATGAATAACTTTGTCTATGAAATTGCATATTTTTTCTGCTTCCAAATGATAAAAATGGTCTCACCATTCTCATATACCTTTTCAAAACTTGACTTACATCGAATTTCAGCTTCCTCTGTTTTTCTTTCTCATCCTTTTCGCCTTTTTTTCGTTTGGGTAATCCAAATATGGAAAAAGATTTGGATTTGGGTTTTTGATCTTTGGGTATGTTAAATGAATTTGTTGTTTCGGGATGATGATGAAAACTATGGTTTAAATCATAATAAGAATTATCATCATCATCGTCATCTAACTGATTAATGGATTTTTGGATTTTTTGTTCTGATTTACTAATGGGGATTGAACTGTCAATGGAATTTGTTGAAGAGCGAGGCGAAACAGGAAGATGGGAAAGAAGATGAAGAGGAAGTAAATGGCCATGGAAGAAAATTTCATCAGCTGGAGTTAAATCAATGGCGGATGGGTTCTGATTCGGGTTCGGGTTCAAGTTCGGATTCAGATTTTGTTTGGTTTTACTTTCAAGGGCTTTTGTGGAATTTGTTGGGTGAAGTGAAATTGTGAAGGAGAACTCATGCGCCGGAGATGATGAAGCTGACGGTGGTGACGCCACAGCACCACCGCCGGACTGTGGTGGCTCTGTTTTCTGGTTTTCTTTATTGCTCTGCTTCAATTCTTGTTCTCCAACTCTCATATTATCCATGACTTCTAAAAAAAAATGTTAAAAAAAAGTAATAAAATAAAATTTATACTAAGATCTAATATTGGGTGTTTTTATTTTTCTTCAAGATTTGATGTTCTTTGTTTTGAAGAAAGAAAAAAAAAAGATAAGGTTATATGTGAAGAAAGAAGAGTTTGTAGGCTAAAATGTCTGTTGTGTGGCAATTATAGTGATGAGCTTTTGATGGAGGATGTGGTGGCCCTTTTTCGAATTTGTGAAACGCGAAATGTTATGTGCATCAATCTATATTATTTTACTTTTTATGGTGGATATGAGAAGGAGATTGATTTTATTTTTTTGGGCTAATTGAAGTGGGGTATATATATATTTTTATTTTATATACATATATATATGAGCAGGTATAAGGTGCTAATTTCAGGAAAAGTACACTGACAGAACAAAATCCAAGGTTTTTATAGCAGTTTTATTTTGGGGGGCCAAAATCCTTAGGCAAAAAACATACTACTATACTATTTTTAAAGTATGAATGTACTGTCGTCTACTAGTACTAGTCATGGGATGGATAGTGTAAATGTACTACTTGTCTTAACACAAACTATATATGTGTATTATATTTTATTTGGTATGCATTGAGGGATCGTTTGATAGACGGTAAAAGTTAGGTAGATATTATAATATTAGAATTAGTAACGAGGAAATTTATGTATTATTTTATATAGGTATTAGTTATGCAAGATGGGTTATTCATATAGTATTAGTTTTTTTGTTTTTTATTTTTCATAAAATAATCTTGCATAAATTTTCTCATTGATTTCATATAGTTATACACTGATTATAACATGGACTATACATTTATGGACATATATTTTAAAATTTAATTAAATGGATTAATGATTATTTATGTTAGTAACATATTGACTTAAAATTCTGATTGCACCTCAGCAAAGATTGTTACCAAAAGTATCTATTTTTGGGACTTTATTTTGTAATACTTTGTCACATATGATATAGGTACGTGAGAACTCATGCTAAAATGGAGTGCACCTTATTTGCTTATGGCTTCTCACCCTGTTCGAAGTCCTTCTATTAAATCTGAATTGTGCATTTTATGACTTATTTGATGTTAATGTTTCCAACATAATTTTTTTCATATTTAGAGCTCGAAAATGGAGTACACCTTTTTCAAGAAGAATCTTTGATTAGATCAAATCAAACAGATGATATTTGTATGATGCACTTAGGTAATTTCAACTTTAATGTCTTTTTTCTGCACGCAAATGGCTTGGGAATAGCATATTTATTTGTTAATAATATAACCCCTTTTAGACTATAGGTAGCAAATCTTCTCTCGTGTCACTAGCATCACTTACGTTTACTATATTTTAATGGAAATTAACTCTATTTTAATGTGATAGTAAAACATATCTACTGTACAATACCCAAGTTTATTGGGGTAAGTGTACATAATAGTTTATTTTGGGACCATCATTTGATTTACATGTGTAATACGTATTTAATCATTTGATATTTGCTTCTTCAAGCTAACTTCAATCATTTTTATCTAAGTTTGGCTTGATTTTTTTTGCTAAAGTTTGACTTAACAATCCTTTGTCTGAAGTTCAATGTGATCGCATCGTTACTTTAATATTTTCTCTCATTTTATCTTATATTATTATTTAATTATTTTATTTTATTTTTTATCCTATCTTTTATAGTATTTCTACCTCATATCCTATTTCTCTCGTAGATTTATTATTTAAATTATTGATATGTGACATTATATAACAACAGAAAACGGTACAACAACAATAACAACATAGAAATCCCACTAATGAGATTTGAGAGAATAAAATGTACGCAAACCTTACACTACCTCGTGAAGGTAGATAGATTGTTTCCGAAAGACCCTCGGCTCAAGTATACCCAAGTGAAAGAAGAAGAAAACGACGAAGAAAGCATAACAGTTAAATAAGAAAAACAGTGTACAGTCGACAAAAGAAGCAATAACAACAAGAAAATAGAGTAGTAATCGAAACAGAATAAACAACACATAACGATAGGCACAAAAGACAAAAACTACAAGTATACGACTAGTACCATTCAAACGGAGTGTAATTAATAATAATAAAAAATCTTTAGCAAGATTGTTGGGAAAAATAAAATGGTGAGAACCCGTGAAAGGATTCAATATAATGATAGACAAGTTAGGTGGCATTATATTGAATATTATTATTATAATTATAAGTCACTCTCTATATGTATAGTACGCACACTTATTCTATGTACAAATTTAGATACGAGTAGATATTTTGTCTCAGTAATGCCAATCAATAATATTAAATGCAAATGATTTATTCATATTTAATGTCCCTACCAAAAATGTCATAATCTATTTTCAAAAGACAACTCGAATGACATTTAAATCTGGGACTTTTTAGAGCTTCTTGGTTCACCTTTCAACTTGAAATTTTGCCTAACAAACAAAAAAAGAAAAAAAGAAAAATGTGTTGCTAATATTAATGGATACTATAGTATATACTTCAAAAGGTTCAATCTATCTAGACGAATTGAACAAAACACCATATAGTTAATGCACGTAAGGGTTGCATGTTATGCCTCATCTTATTGGCCCCATATGTTGTGTCCACTAACATCTTTTTTTTCGATAACCAGTAAGATCTTGATCTAAATATTCATTTTTAACAAACTGAAAATCTTATGGAAGAACAATAAGACGATTAGACCATGATCTAACATTTTGTAAGTTATAGCTAAACAACAAACAACAATCTAATGTTTGTCTGTGAAGTTGAATAATATGTGAATTAATATTAAATCTCAAGTATAACGATGTTCAAAAGTATAATTTCCCAAGGACTATATTTGTCGTACTTCTAAAAATACGATAGTTTAAATGATAACTTAATAAAGTAACATTTGAATAAATCAACCAAAAAAAACCTCATTTAATACCAAAATAACTACTCCATAAATCTCATTGATTCTTTCTAAAGAAGGTAAATGCTTTATATGAAAAGATAAGTGGAGCATAATATGGTACAAAGTGTTTAAAAGATAGCAGTTGAAATAAAGTAAAGTGCATTAAAATTAAAGTTGGGAGTTAAGGAAAGACCAAAAAGAACATAGGAAAGTTGTAGTAAGAGAGTTAATAGAACCATGGTCGTGGTGCGGTGGTGAGACTATTTCGCTCTTAATCAGAGGACTTGGATTCGAGTCCTAGAAAAAATCCTATTGGGAGTGTCACCCAAATAGATCATAGTCGATCCGAATTTAGTCGGAACTTCGAAGTGGGAAAAAAAATATAGAACAATTAGGTAAGGGTTGGAGTTGGGGGTGGGGGGTTGGTGGGGCCAAACACACGTGTACCAAGTGGTCCATTTTTGAGAACATGGTTAGACCACAAGAAGAATTTTGGCTACTTAGTTAAGGTCAACATCTCAATCATAGAGCCATTATTTGAGTGGCCATACTCTTTTTCTCCACCAAAATTAACCACTCATAATTAATGTATATAATATAATTATTCATCATATACTCATATATTCTAAGCTAAAGATAAGAGATGTTTACTTGTTTCTTGTCTTGCCATCCTATAATTCATAGTCTTTTGAGAAAGGGAAAAAAAAAGAAGGGCACGTAGGTTTCAAGTTGCTTAGTGGGCAAAACAAGAAAAAGAAAGTTTTTCCACTAAGGATATTATTTGTGCTTTGACCATCAACTCTTTGTTTTATACCATGTTTGTTTCTATATGTCCTTTCCTAAAGTGCCGATTCAGAATTTAAACTTGACAAATCTAGAATTGAAGCCTTTTTGAGTGTGTTTCCACAAACACGCATATTTAAGTTCAACGCTGAAAATACCGAGTGCAACTGAACCTGTTGGTTATTAGTTACATCCTCCTCTGGTCCATACATAGCAAATCCAATGCCTAGATAGGACGTAGACAACACAATATACGGTCCAACACAAGATAAATAAAGAATCATATGTCTCACTCTCTCTGATACCATGTTAAGGTTAAATCCGCTAGAAAGAGGACATTTTTATCAACTTAATTATGTCCTATCATTGTTTTGTATAGTATATGATAGGAGAGTGTACACTATAGCAAATATTAATGGCTCCTCACAAAGAAATCACAAATAAATTTTTTTCTGGTTTTTATGAAAGAATGTGATTTGACAAAGGAAAGAACAATTCCAGACCAAGAAGATCTCATTTGTGTTGTTGCTTTCCAATACTCCAATTTTTTGGTACATTGTCACATCATTGCAAGTCCAGAATTTACATTTACATGCCTAAAATTTTGTGTAAAATTCCAAAAATTTTAAAATAAAAGTCGGCAAAAGAATGCAAGGATATGCTGTATATTGATACTTTCAACATTAATATGATAAATCAATCAGACAAATATCGAAAACAACGTCCATATGAATCCACACTTCTTCATTTAAGTTCATTTCATATCATCATCATATGAAATACAGTAAAAATAAGCCAAATATACGAAATACATGCCAGTTTCCAATGCTTGCACTTCTTGCTTGAGAAGGGAGTGATTAATGTATAATACAAGAATTAATTTAATAAGAATATGATCAGCAAGTTTCTCCTGGTAGAGGAGGGCAAAGAGGAAAACAAAAACAAGACTCAAAAGAATCTTAATCAAACTTTACTAACTAATGATGTTACAACGAAAAAATGGAGATCGTTGCCATGCCATTAATTCACTATTTTAGTGTACATTTGAACATAATCATAGATATTATCTCTGATATGCTTTAATAATGCCTTGAATTAAGATATCCTTAAACATATTCCAAATGTGAACCTTTTTTTAGAAATGGCCCAACTATGTACTATGCAGTTCAGAGCTCCAATTTCTGAGCTAGAGGAGGCAAACTAGAAGTACTAATGCATGTATTTCACAAGTCACAGAAGCCATTTCGCGTTGTTTGTTTACTGAAACAGAATGAACCATTAGGACAACGATGGCATACCTCCCAATTGTAAATCGTCTATGAAGCAGTCGTTAGTATTGCATATTTGCTTAACTAGTCACTCACTACTGTATCTTCCAACTGCAGCAAATAGTAAAGTAAGGGTTATCGATATATTTCAAGGCAAATGAGTGCAGCGTGGCTACAGAGAGTGAGGCAACTGACCTCCAAAAGGTCTCCGTCCTTCCATAGCTTCTTTCTTCTCTTGGCAGCTTGAGCAAAGGAAAGGGCCGTCCCATGGCCGTGAACTTCTTGTTTTCGAGGAGCCAGCATGTATTGAAACACCTTGTCCGGGCTTTATCTCTACTTGACAGACGGCACATATGAATAACTTAAACATGTTGCAGACTGGATATTTTGCGTCTAACCTGCAATTATGGGAAGAAAGCAAATATAACACGAGATCTGAGACATTGCAATAACTGAAATGGGACACACTTAGCATGAGACAAAACCTGTCTGAAAGTGATGCGGATCCTTCCTCAAATAGTTCTTCCACAACATCCGGTTCACAAAAATCTTTCTGAATATTAGAAGATGACTCGGAAGTCTTCTTGCGAAACATAGACTTGAATACTCCTTTTCCTGACCTTTTGGGTGGTGGTGGCGGAGGAGGATTTGATTTTTCTGGGAGCTGTATATCGACCACAATACAGGTTGTATCATCTCGAATCCCTTTTGGCTGTACGGCGTCCTGCAAATTGGAGGAAGAGTTAAGACTAGATAGAAGCAAAATTAATCAAGGAAATAATATCATAATAAATCAATAAGATATCACGTAATGATCATACTTTAACAATTTGAGAAGCTGCAGCATCTGCAGGCATTCCACGACTACATTCAATAGCCGATTCAGCAGACAAAGCATCCCAGACGCCGTCACTTGCTATTACTAGCCTTCCACCAGCTGGTGTTAGCTGTTGACAAATATTTAGAATTTTTAGAACAGATATGACATTCAATAAGGGGAAAAAAAGAGCTTGGGCAAATACAACACCAGCAATCAGGCCCATCTAAAGTTGTCATTCTAGATTATAGGAACATACAAATGAAAAATAAAATTATTTCTTTATCTGAAGAAAAGAATCAGGTCCACAATGTTCGGAGGTTTCTAGGCATAGCTCATTATATCGCCTTACATTTCTTCATGCTAAGATCCAGCAACCACAAGTACTATGAACTCTATCTCCCCCACCCACCCCACCACCTCGCACAATCACATTGAATTCTTGAAAAGGGATGATCTCATTGATGCCAACCTAATGATGGTAATTTTCTGACTTTATACTTCAACGCAAACATACAAAATAAGATTTCAGGGACAGATAAACTAAATCAGGAACCAATACACTTTCTCCCCCAATATTTGCACCAATCAAGACTGGATTAAAAGGCTTATAGTAATTGTGTATCGTCAAACAAGCATCCAAAGCAACAAAAAAATAAAATAATTGCAAAACCACTACACTATGGAAATCATTTAAGGGGAAAAGACTGGATTAAAAGGCTTATAGTAATTGTGTATCGTCAAACAAGCATCCAAAGCAACAAAAAAATAAAATAATTGCAAAACCACTACACTATGGAAATCATTTAAGGGGAAAACTAAAGAAGAAGAGCAATCCTGACTAGAGTCCACCTCACCGTCAAGCACAATATTTATTGACATTCAATCAAGAACTATTAAATGCTTTAGAGTAGAACCTCAAGTCAAACTATACTATCCAATATCCATATCCCAAATTTGACAATCACTATAGAATACAGGGAAGAAGTAGAGTCTTTTCAAGTTAACTTGAGCTACACATCGTTGCAGATACACAAGGGAAATGAAGAGCAATGAGATCAAGCACATAAAAGCAAAGCCTAATACATGGTACACCAACCTTTACTTGCTTCACATAGGGTACAGGAACTATATATTCGCCAACATCCATATCTCCAATGGATCTCGAGAGGCAGAGTCCACCAGGCCAACATCTCAAAGGACCAATCTGAAATAAATTTAAATCACTGGTAAGACATAAAGCACAAAGCTAACCCACTTTCTGAAACTTCTTCCCGAAGAAGGAAGTTGGAGAAATGAAAACGAAAAAGACAACAAGAATGTATGTGTGTGGGGTGGGGTGGGGTGGGGTAGGGTGCAGTAATGTTTTAAAACCAGAGAGCATATGTAACAAGACCACCAACATACCTCTGTACCGCCACCAGCATTAAGCCGACCAACTTCTCCACCACAGGCTGTTATACGTTCCCTCCTATTCAATTGAAAACAAAAACAATCAATACCTTAATGCAAGAGGTGAAAGCATACTAATTAATTGGCTAAAGGCATTAATCTTACTCCTCTTCATTGCAATCAAGCCTATGATCGGCTGATAGATAATAAATTCCGCCTTCAGCAGATTCAAGTATGCATCGAGAATCGCCAACTGATGCAACTGTTACAACCCATCCTTCAATTATGACAAACGTGACTGTTGTCCCTGAGGTTTTTGCTGCAAGTTTTACACAATACAATGTCAGGAAATGCATAGTATAGTAGCAGACAATTAGATTGTTTCTTCTTTGAGAAAAGTCAACTATACCGGAGATATTACTATTAGAAGCCAAGCCAGAAGGGAAAAAAACATATAGCAAGAGGCCAAGAGCAGAAGGAAACATGTATAATATCATCGGAAGCAAATACAAATTCAGAAGCCCCGAAGTAATAACAAGTCTTGCATCAAGAAATGGAATATCACATGCATTATGTGCCATGTTTGATCAAGCAGGCGTAATACCAGCACATAACAAAAACTACAAGGTTTCCTTGATTATCTACATCTCATGGCATAATAATGTAAGGACGTCAAAGCATTTCCGCTGCATCCTTCAATGAGTTCAGGCTAAGTTGATCGGAATCGGGTGCGGATATAGAGCTCGGATCCTTCATGATCTAAATTTTAAGAATCAGGGATACAGATCTAGATACGGATATAGGTGCGAGAATTCGGAAAATAATTCAAAATATCCAATAGAGTTATATGTCTAAATTCTGAGACATTATGAGGAAACTTTACAAGGTATTCCGTGGAGAAAATATTGATCAAGAGGAGATTCCCAGAAGGTGATATAAGGAAATGGACTGATATAGAAATTTCTATATACAAGGTACTCCATTTTCTTCAATTTCACCTTGGCTCACGATTTGATTACATAAACCATTATATTTATCCCGGAATATCTCCGTCAATTTTGATCAAAAGTACCCAAAACCGGTTGAACAAATCCAGTAAGTATCCCATACCCACACCCATGGGTGTGACACCAAAAGTGAAGGATCCGGGCAACTTAGGGTTCAGGTAATTCACAACAAAAAGTCAACAGGGCATCAGGAATTACTTCTCCACTTTGAATATAATTCTCACTGGCTCCGTTATACACACCAAATTGCAATATCTTGTTTCCAGAAATTAATGAAGAAACTACTCGTACCTTTTTCTTGGAAATCTTTATCCGTTTTGACAAATCCTGCAACCAAAGCTCTAGGCAGTGCTGCAACCCATTCATCTCTACTAAGATCAGGAGGAATAGCACTCAAGACATTCTGCAAGAGATTTTCTTTAGAATATATTGCGGCCGCGGACCCATTGTGCCCATCAAATAACTGCAAAGATGGGAGATCACAAATATTAGACGGACGTTATTTAAGAAAGGAAATGGTAAGTGCGATTATTGAAATTTAACATCTTAAACAGAATTTCCAGGTCAACAGCAAAGATGTTAGCTAGTGTTCAACACAGAAATTCTTTATTTGGAAAAAGCATTAAAGTTGAAGAAATGAAAATGAGAAAAGGAAAAAGACAAAACTTAAAAAGCTAATTCTGCATAGAGTAGAAAATATATAACAATGTGATTACGGAAGGATGCAAGACCAACAACTTATAAAAGCAAAGATGGAAACTATATCTTATAAGTTCTACAAGTCAAAAACATAACTAATGGCACAGATCGAACAATAAGAGATGCCATTATACTTCAACAAGTCGACTAAATTCACAAGACATCCAATCCTAGACAACAAACAGCAGGTTAATCTGTAACCAGAGTTGCACCACTGCTACATAATGTCGTATTAACTAGTTTCAAATACCAAAAACTAGAGAATCTCTGCAAAATCATGATTCTACGGAGGACACCTAATCACCTATACCACCAGGACCTCATGGGTGCACAAAAAGGAAACTAAAGATAAACAATCATTCCTTTAAATTTACAAAATCATATTTCTATCCCTTCAAACGCCTCTCCTATTTATCTCCTTCCATACAACCCACACAAGAGCTATCAGTACACCATCCCACACCTTAAGTTCCACTTATCCCCATCGCTAAATACCTTAAACCAAATGGGGCCATCAAACTTTTGCAATGAAACAACCGCAATATACACCTCTACTTACTAGATGTTGCATTTGAACAAATGAGTTAGCAGTTCCTTGTCAATGATAATCGGAACAAACAAAGTGTTCTCGACTTGCATCTTACACAATCCAACAAAGTCAAAACTATCCTTCTCAAACAATAAATCTATCTAATAATCCAACAATAACAAATATCAAACACATATAGACATATACAAGCATGAATTACAACATTAGCATATAAATGAAACATTTTTCTGAAAAATCTTACTCCAAAAACAGAATATGTAGCTACTCCATCACCCAAAACTCGTTGGCATTCCGTCTTGACAAACGTAAAATCTTCGCCTTTTTTGCTCTGACTAGCTTGACCATGAGAAAGCTCCGGACTTTCAATCTTCTCATTGGCCAATTCACGCTTCAACAACACAGATAATGGGACCGTCTGATGTTCACCCTTAGACAACATAATTTGGTCCCTTTCCAAATCACAAAAAAATTATATCTTCTTCTCCAAACAAAATATAACTAATCCTCTTTCATTGGCTGTTAACACAATCAGTCAACGCAAATCCAACAATTACCTATACAAATTAAAACACCCAAATCAATACATCTTTTTAAAAAAAAAAAACACAAAATCTAATCAAATACACGATCATACAAAAATAAATTTCTTCCATTCATACAAAAAAGTAAAACATTTCTAATACAATCAAAGATCTTCTCACTAACAAACCATAAAAACCAACAAATCAAAAAACCCACATTCCAAATTCATAAATAGCAAAAAATAAAATGTATTTTTACACGGATAAAAATGAGAAAAAAAAAACAAAATATCTTAGAATTTGGATCATCGAGAAACACAGATCCCCACATTTCAAATTCTGCAAAAAAAAAAAAATCCATTGTAGTGCATATACAATACTGTTTTAATTTTAATTTACCTTTGAACACGAAAAAAAAAATGTTATTGTCTCTGTTGCACATAAAAAATGGAGTTTTTGGTGTTATTTTTTGTTTGAAGATTTTGGGTTTTGGAAAAAAGAAGAAGATGATGTTATTTGTGTATAGATTTGAAGAAATGGTGATTTGTTTTGTTGCATATTTAGATGTAAATAACATGTGCTGACAATGTCCGAGAAACGCATCCCTTATTTGGTTCGGCGTTAACACTAAAATAAAATAAAATAAAAAGCTGGAATATATGAGCTGTTAATTACCTTATCCTACGCCCTTTCTGCTAAATTGCACAACTTGGCGCGTTTTCTTTTTCTCTTTTTCCTCTTTCGGGAGAAGAAAACTATTTTTGTTAGAAAAGACAATTTATTAGTATTTTGTAAAATTTTCTTATATTTTTTAAATTAGGTATTCAATCAAACTATATCATATAAATTGGGATGGAGCGAGTAATTACTAAGTTACTTTTTGCTTCATCTATGACTCGAATCCATTATCGTAAATTTAGAGATAGAGATGTTTATCATCCGAACAACTCTCTTTTATTTTTTCTGAAATATTTATCTTTAAAAATATTTGAAAAATAATAATCACTTTGATTGTTTAAGATTAAAGTTGATACTCACTTTAATAAGTGCATAATATTTAAGAGGCAAAAGAAAAGCATATCACTTTTATTAAATGAAAATGAAAACAACATTGAAATTAGTGTATGCTTTGTATTTATTGTGTTTTTAATTAACGTAAAAATAAAATAAGGTGAGCTGTTAAAAGAGCGTAAAATATTATTTTTAACAAGTTTTGTAACGTCTCCAAAAGAGTTTCTATATTTAAGTAAATAATTTTTTAACGTTCTGAAAAGAGTCTCTACATTTAAGCAAATCACTCTAAAGTATTTTTTTTTTCTTAGAAAACTTACTTTTAAAATATTTTTTAAAAGAGTTTGCTTAATAACATGGAAAAGATTTAATTTTTTATTACATAAAATTATAAAAGAATAGAAGAAGGATGGGGACAATAAGAATTATATTGAATCCACAAAATTTGTCATTTTGCATTCTCAAAGGTATTTGTTCTTTTTAGAGAAAAATTTCAACCTATTCCAATTCTTACAATTCAAAAAGGAGTTGGATAAAAAGTTATTCCTTCATTCCACTCTATCCAATTTGATATTATCTCTTCTTATTTTTAAAGAAAAAAGAGAGAGAAATACATATATCCCATGTATAAATTAATAAATTAATAAAAAATCAATATTCACATCAATTATAATACAAGAGAAATCTTAAGAAATGACTAAGTCTTAATCAAATACTTTTTGAATATAATCAATCAATATCTTGGTCCTTGGATGTTATTGACAAATTGAACTTTTCTTTATAAACAATTGTGCATTGAGCAAGAATAGGTCGTCATAGAAAAAAACAAGTCAAGAAGTTTAAATTATAAATATAGAATGATGGAGCTAGGATATAAAATTTACTTGTTCTAAGCATATCATTGAAGTCATGCACACAACTTATGAGGATGTTAAAGCATGATATAACATATCAAATACATGTCTTGTATATATTTTATGTATCAAAAGGCAAATTTGAGTGTGTCGTAAAAAATATAAAGGTGAATTAGTTAGTAGTATATTTCCATAAGTTGACCATCCTAGGAATTAATTTCATTTAACCTATAACTCGTTTTAGTTTACTGATGAGTTTACAATTAAATATTTATATATTTTAAAGAATTTTCTAATATAAATATATGATCTAAACCTTTTTATGCAAATTCATGCTCCCAAATAAATACTAGTATTAAATATTGAATGAGAAATTAAAAGGATTAAAAGAAAAATATGACGTTATTACATTTTTTTTTTTCTAAACGTGAAATAGAAAAATTGCATGATTAGGTATGGTTCATGTTTTTTTTTTCTCATACTACAACTTTTCAACTAACTATATGTTCAATTCTTATTTACATACTTTAATTCTTTCAAAATATTGTGAAATTACAGTTTCTTTTTCTAAACTATATAGCGTAACATAATTCCAAAAAAAAAAAATTAAAAAATTGAAGGCAAGTATATTTAAAACTTTGGACTGACTTTCTTGTCAACAACTTTTCTGTTATGCACTTACTCTGAATAGGACCTCCTTACATGTGACTTGTAAGAAATAAAATTATATAAGAAATAAGAGAATGGGCACTTTGGTGATTTTTTTTTTTCTCGATATCTGATATTTGCGTAAAAACTTGATTAAATTCAAATTTATTCATTACAAGTTCCATTTATGAGAAGAAAGCTTCCAACATATATTTTTTTTCATTTTGCAAAAACTTTAATTTAAAATCTCTAATTAAGAGTAAAAAGATCTCAACCATAACGACAACAAATATTGGTCTTTGGTGATTATTTTATTATTTCTTTAAGCAAGTGGAATAGGCCGACTTATCACTTGAGTCGGCCAATGAGTAACTAATTGGCACGTAGAGCTATATTTAAGATTTTTATTTATTTTATTTTGTTATTAATTATTAATATTCGAGTAATTTTAGTTTGAATCACATTAGTTCATTAAAATAAGTACTTCCCATCTAAAATAAAGTCTCATATTCAAAATTTAAATACAAAATATTTAATTAATAATGAAGAGATCTTATATATCTCATCGCAAGCCTCTAATTAACGACTTACATTAATCAACAGTTATAAAAAAAACTCGCACTATATATTGTGTTTATATTAAATCAACTAAATATATATTATTTAATTATAAGTAAACAAAATATATCTATACTAAGTCAACTAATTTAACTTTATAAATTAAAGTGCAAACGGAGTTAAAATACTGTTATCAAATCATTTAGTCTAGTTATTATTTTTAATTTTTAGAAATGAAATTATATATATATATATATATATATATATATATTAATAAATTCATAAAATGCTATATTAATCAAAATCATTACGATATAGTCAGATTATTTGAGAAATAAAATAATAAAATTTGGGGAGTAAAATGTAATTATGGATAAATGTGGGGTAACATTTTCATATTCTCCGGTCTGTCTTCCAACCAAATGCTTTGACTTCTAAATGGCCCCCGAAATCCACGGCGTCAATCACATGTGAAACTTTTCACTATTTCTTTTCTCCACGCGCACCTCCCATGCGTTTCCATCAATCGTTGCCTATCGGAAATAATATTTTTATCTTTGTAACATAGGGTAAGGTTTGTGAATACATACACACTATTTTCTTCCGATTTTACTTATAGAATTACCATGAATAATGTAAAGACCTTTTTATATTGTGTGTTAGCTTATTAGTTATTGTTAAGAAAATTGTCAATCAGGCGATATATATCTAAATGAGTAGTTTTTATACTCAACGTACAGTTGTGAAGTTTACCTGCCTCATTTCATCGAAAATTTCAAAGCGGCTCATAAAAATGGTACCTGAGCTATGTTCAGAACATTGTGAGACATTTCAATTTTTTCAATAGGAGTTGAGTTGTGTCTCAATTCTAGTGACTAGTTACTAATCACCGTCTTGATAAACTTAAAGGGTATATATTTCTAATTTCTAATTGTTGTAACGGCGTAAACTAGAATTTAAAAAAAAAAGATTATACTTATTCTTTGTCATGTGTTTCTTGGTTTAGGATTCTATTTTATAGCTTGTTTGATTAAAGCAATTATACGGGTGTATATTAAGACGTTGAGTTATGATTAATTTGCATGAATATTATACATACTTGATGAATGATGACTTGACTCCTGACATGACAAATTTTTAAAAAGTAATTGTATATCATCATTTGAAAAAAAAAACACAATTTGCAACTACGATTAATCAATTCATAAATCAATATAATTGCAACAACTAAACCATCATCATCATTAGAGCTATATAATAGATGAAAGAGATCAATATGGAACCATTTCATTGTTGATAACTTATCAAACTATATTAGAAAAAATTAAGTGTTTCTAAATAGTAACCAACTCATGTTGTGGTGCTTCAATATTATCCTTAATCATAGGTCTCATATTCGAATTCTAAGGAGAAAATCGCGGCAACCCTGAATTAATTAACTATTTGCTTGTTTATTGATTAAATTTTTCATGGCAAGACGTGTCGATTATGATTAGTACCATATTTTGTTTTTGTACAGGTTTTTTTTATCTTCCTTTTAATTATGTTTTTGTTTCATTTTTCTTTGTTTCTTTCGTGATTAGATGGATAAGATTTTCTATTTTTAATTAGATGTTCAGATTATTTAAAAAAAAAAGAAGAAGACAAAAATTAATATGAGCCCCAAAAATTATATCGAGCACACAGGATGAAAACAAAAAATAACTTTAAAACAAACAAAAGTAACCACTAACACAAGAATATTTGGATTATTAATTTGAAGCGTTATAATCTAACATATTAACTGGAACAAACGTGCAACATGGCGGTTGTACCGAATAAATAAATATATATATCCATTAATAATATACCAGAATGATTAATAGTACACAAACTATAGATCCTAGATTAATTGTTCAATTTAATGAAACTAATTAAATCACCGTCTTAATTTTTATGGCAAGAGTGGGTCAAATTGGATTACCAGTTAACTTCACTTATCTCAAGCTTTGATTAATCCAGTTTTGATTTCATTGTAAACAAAGTTTATAAAAATATTTTTAATTATGGAAAACTAATTCAATTACACCTATATCAAATAAAAACAATTAAAATGCTTAATTCCTTCTAAAAAAATAAATGTAGGCTGCAAAGATCTTATTGTACTATTGAAATCATAGTTTTTGTTGAAAATTTAATGAATTTAACATATATATTTATGTTCAGAATCAAAATTCAAATAAACCATCACATAAGATCTTGCATCCATCACCACTAGGATGTCATATGTACAAAATTGTCAATAATTCACTTTATATCAGTAATATATCTTATATCGTATACTCATATATGACACTATTTAAAAACAAAAGGCTCAAACTTTTTATATAATAGCGAAGTTGCAACGTCAAATAAATCTCTAAAAAGTTGTACAACCCACCCAACCAAGATTTTTATTTTATTTTATTTATATATTAACTTTCAAATCTCCTTAATAGGCAAATCAAAGAAAGGTAGTTAAACATTATTTAAAATTATAAATTTGATTTTCTTGGATTCTTTATTAAGACACATAACAAATGTAGCAATCAAACAGGTTGTCCAAATTACCCAACAAATCATATTGAAAATCTTAAAGCAATTCATGTTAAGATGATGGATTCTGATGTAAGTGTCTCTACTTGAGCTTTGGTAACCAAATATGAACTGGTACCATAAGTACTTTTGACACAAAAGAGGCGAAAGAAGCAATTCATAGAAAGATTTGACACTGCTCACTAAATTTTATGATCTTAATCTGTAAATTGATTATTTAATACAATGAAACAATTGATTCTAGAATTGATTTTTTTGGCTGCTATGATCATTTCACACCCTAGATTTCTTGGTCAAAATATTATTTTAGTATTTTATTACTACTTTTTATATTCTCATTTTTGCTATTGTATATGTGTTTTTTCTTACAACTTAATTAGCTGTTGCAACCGCGTGGAATGTGGTTCCACATGTTCACAAGCAACTTACACCAAACATGTATACTATATATATATATTATATATAAGGTTTAATTATTTAATTTGACGTAAAAATTTAGGTACATATAAGTTTTTATCGTTACAAAGTTGTAACTAAACACATTTAGTTCACAACCAAATTAGGCCCTCATGTCCCAACCAATATATTTATGAGTTCCCAACCAAATTAGCCCATATGTCCCAACCAAAACAGCCCTTAAAATAAAGGTCGCGTGTTTAATGAAAACTTAAGAGCATTTCTGACATTTTTCCGTTGTGCAATGTTAAACAATGGAGAAAGTATATGCGAAAAATAATAACCTTAAAATTGGCATTTTTTTGGAGGACAAGTTCAACTTCCAACATCAAAAGGAGCAACATCAAAACTATCATTCCTGGATTTTATGTACTACTACTCTACTAAGAACTAAACTAATCATCTAGCTGACTTGTTTCGAAATCAAGATCACCCCCATTGTTGTTGTTTAGATCTACTAAAAACATGTCCGACAAAATATGAGACAAAGAAGCCACACAACGCGTAGCAGCAACATTCTCTTCTCCTGCAGAAGTCATTAGAGTTGTTTGTTAGAGAGACAAACATGGCCAGTCATGACAACAAGAAAGTTATACATTGTTATAGACATGGATTTTAAAGGACTGGCCCTCAAAAAGACATTTATATATGGTGTTGTTTAATCTCTAGTAGCTAGCAATATAACATATATGTGTGATCATGTTTCCCATTTTTCATCTATAATTAATAATGTGCTCTACAAGAATTGACATATTTAGTTCCTTTAGTTATTCTTGCATTTTTGTCTCCAGCTATATAATAATACAACTAGCTGTAAACCTGTTAGTACAGTTGTCTGCAGACTATAACACAACATTGCAAGTTGGATCATTATAAAAATCAAGAATTGTGACTTCGGACTCAGACTACACTTGTGAGATTATACTGGTATGTTATTGTTGTAACTGTTACTTCTCAATGCAAATCACAACTTCAATCCAATAAAAAAGTTGTCTTTATTCATTGTTAATTCAATAAAAACTCATACTATATAAGAAGCAACATGTACCTGGATTTTTAGAAGGCTTCACTGCTTGAGGTTGAGGTTGAGATTTCAGTACTTACAGTCTCGTTGGCATTGTTTACTCTTATGATATATGCCTACACAACAAAGGAGAGAAAAGAGTTGGCCCAAAATTTCAAAGCAATAGCCTCAAAATGATGAATGTGGCGAAGCACTGATGCATCGATCAAGATTTCGTCGCACTTGTGTCAATGGAACATTGTAATTCTAAATAGTGTGTTATCGAACAATGTTGCAGCTCAACTTTGTTGAACATGAAATTTGAGCTAAAGGTGTTCAATGACAAGTTTACAAACATCCTTATTCAGAAGAGTTACCTTAAATTTTGTTGGACGAATCAAATGGAACACGATTGTATCTCCATCGGCCAAGTCATGATCCACAGAAAACCTCTTCCATCCACCACTAAGTCCACATTTTTGAGCCAAGTATACAGTTGGCCATTCTTCTCCCGTTTCATCTATTAAGGTGATAGTGTCATCTCTTCTTGGAAGGTTCTTCCTGCAGAAATTAGATGGGAGACCCTGCAGCATGAGTTGCAAATGAGTTAGTGTCCGCCTTCATTCAACAACAATTACAACTACTACTACTACGGTCAATCCTAAGCAAGTCGTGGTCTGCAATATGGATCCTCACTGCCCATGTCGCTCTATTTAAGCACCCATCTTTTCATTCTAAACTAATATGATGATCAAATTGCTAGGTGTTTAGAATTGACAACCTAATCATCACTACATACAAGAATGCAAAGCCCTCAACAGATAGCAACAGTAAGCTACTAATTGTGTTGGTATTGGGCTATTCCTGCATCCAGTTATCCCAAACAGACGCTTAAGAGAAGCATTTTAGCCATAATATATAACTATGCTTTCTGCAATGATGTTATCAAAGCTCAGTACTTTCTGAAGTTAAACTTCTTTTGATTAACAAGAATTCGGTCCAGAGCCGACCCTTTAGGCCAATCACAATTAGTTCGCTTAGCATAGGACTCAAACATGTGACCTTTAGCACTAGTACCTCAACCTTTGCCAATTGAGCTAACCCTTGAGTACTAAGGGCTCCTTTGGTTGGGAACAAGTTATCCTGGGATAACTAATTCCAAGAACCCAACTTTATCTCAACCAAACATGAGATAAACTCATCCTAAAATTAATTCTAAGATTCGTTATCCTTATTCTTCCTACCAAACAAGCCCTAAGTGTGAACTTCATTTGGTCCATAATTTTACACTCTTCAGAAATGCAGACTGAGTTCTAAAAGAGGACTATAATCAATGAAAACTTTTGGACAAATATAAGATTACTATCAATCAAGTGTGCCTCAATGCCAAACTGGTTGAGATTGGTTATATGTATATATACACTCTATTTTTCCACTTTCATTTAGACATCTGTTTCATTGCAATACTGAGTTATCCAACTTTTTAAGACAAAAATAGACTTAAGATTGAATAACTTACCAGCCAAAAACCTCCAGAAACATGAGATGGAAGCATTGGTCTAACTAATATAGGATACTCTGATCCAAGACTTGCTTCAAGTTTCTCTGCTTTCTCTATCGAAGCAGCCCTTTCTTCGTCCGAAGCATACGCAAAAAACAACCTATCCCTCTTCGTTGGTGTAGCCAACCTAAACAAAACAAATGTGAATATAAAGCTATTTCATTTTCACCTGCAACAATGGATTCAAGAAAAGTAATAAAAATGAAATCTTTTGTTACAAAAAAACAAAAAAAGTGTTACCTTCTTGGTATCATCACTCTTTCATAATGAATCACCTGTACTCCAAAAAACATATAAATATTTGTAAAAAATTACTCAAAAATGAGGGGAAAAAAAACAAAAAGATAAAATGTACTTCTTTGTATTCAGGAGCAGGGCTTTTAGCAACACGAGGTGATCTTCGCACAGCAACTAGCTCTGTTCCGACAATCCGAGGTTTTGTCTTCTTCATCTATAATTTCCCATAAACAAAAAAAGAGAAAAATGAGTTAATCTTTTGAGATAAATGCTAAAAAGAAAGGATTTTTATTATTATTTTTAGCTTAAAGAAGATGAATTTACAGGAGTAGTTTTGGGGGAAGTTGAATTTTTGAGAGCTTGAGTAAGCAGAGGAAGATTAAGTTCTTCCATTCTTTTCTTGTTTTCTTCCAATCTCTGCTTCCGCAAATCCTCATATTTCACCATTTTTTTCTTTTGGATTTGATGAAAACAAAAGATGTTCGAATAAATCTTACACAAGAGATGGAAGAAAACAAAAAGAGTTCTTTTGAGCAGAAGCTGAATATTTGTACAATAAAAAAGATTTACTCCATTTTTATAGAAAGTAGAGCAGAGTCGACCGTTGGAATACCACTTCAGTACTCACGTACCCACCCACCCCACTCAACACATCCTCTGTATTAGTGTACGGAATTAACTTCTTATTGGGCAATGTCTAATCAAGCCGCCAAATAATTGATTTCAAATCTTTTTCCTTTTAAGGTGTGTTCATGTTTTATTTGAAAATATTTTTAGGAAAATAATTTTTTTACCTAACTTTTGGTGTTCTGGAGTATATTAAAAACATTTTATGTATGATTTAGATAAACACAGAGTGGTGATGGTGGGATGTGTGGTTGTGGGGTAGGGTGGGGCTTAGGGGATGAGGGTGAGGACAAAGTGTGTTGGAAGGTGTAAGGTTATTAATGTGAAATGTTACTTGTGGAACTTGATGTCTCTAAATTTGAATGTGAAAAAAATTGATTTTTTTTAAATTTGTATCGAACACACCCTAATCTTGATATGGAAAATTTCAATGATCAAATGAAGTAAATATATGCGTTAACTAACCATGGTTAAGTGATAATTGTGTGTTTTAAAATATATATCATGCCTCTATTAATTTGATGTGAACATTCTGTGATCTTACTAAACACTACTCCCTTTGTTCATGCTATTTCCCTTTTAACATGTTAAAAAGATGCATTTTTATATTGAAATACAATTTAAGTCTAAGTTTATCATTTTACCTTTAATGACATAATTTTATAATCGTAAAAATATCAGGACATGTTTAAGATGGTAAAACGAAGGAACTTATATATTGTGTGAGTGTGAGGTACAATGTAGAATCAAGAAATGAGTCATGTCAATTAATGTCCATTTCTATTCACTTGGACCCATTTTATATAATAAATCTTCATTATTATTCTATTTATATTGAACATCAATTCGAACATAAAATCAATAATATGAGCAAATTCACACGGTCAATTGACCATTTGTTTGAATTAATATCCATTTTTATTCATTTGGAACCATTTTATATTAAATCTTCATCATTATTCTATACCCGAGCATAGAAGAGCAAATTCACACGGTCAACAGACCATTTGTTGGATTAATGTCCATTTTTTTTTATTTGGACCCATTTTATATAGTAAATCTTCATCATTATTTTATATGTTGACCGTCAATCTGAGCATGGAATATTATGGTACCTACAAAATGAGCAAATTCACACGGTCAACCAACCATTTGTTGAATTAATGTCCATTTTTATTCATTAGACCCTTTTTATATAGTAAATCTTCAACATTATTTTATTTAGGTATGCTAACCGTCAACTCAAGCATAGAACCTACAATATGAGCAAAGTCACACGGTCAACCAACCATTTGTTGAATTAATGTCCATTTTTATTCATTAGACCCTTTTTATATAGTAAATCTTCAACATTATTTTATTTAGGTATGCTAACCGTCAACTCAAGCATAGAACCTACAATATGAGCAAAGTCACACGGTCAACCAACCATTTGTTGAATTAATGTCCATTTTTATTCATTAGACCCTTTTTATATAGTAAATCTTCAACATTATTTTATTTAGGTATGCTAACCGTCAACTCAAGCATAGAACCTACAATATGAGCAAAGTCACACGGTCAACCAACCATTTGTTGAATTAATGTCCATTTTTATTCATTAGACCCTTTTTATATAGTAAATCTTCAACATTATTTTATTTAGGTATGCTAACCGTCAACTCAAGCATAGAACCTACAATATGAGCAAAGTCACACGGTCAACCAACCATTTGTTGAATTAATGTCCATTTTTATTCATTAGA
>JAJOOR010009065.1:0-27615 GCA_036250505.1 Solanum acaule
AAATTAAACAAATTATATCCATAATATAAACAACTCAATATCACAAAAACTGATAACGACAAATTAGATCAATTAATAGATAATATATCTAAAATAGAATATAAATATATTCAATATTTAAAAATACAATGAATAACGAGAACAACGAATATAGACAAAAACTCACTGAAATAATTGTGATATTGACAAGAACTAAGACATAGGCAAGATAGACTTAGCAGTAATATATTCACAGGAATCTGTAAAAAATCTATAATAGCACAAAGAAAAACTATTTTGTATCTACATATACAAATAGAAAATCTAGAATATAAACTTCAACATAATTTATAAATGAATAAAGAAGAATATGCCATAGATGAAAAAACATATGAAAATTATGACGG
Source organism: Solanum acaule (assembly GCA_036250505.1). Classification (NCBI taxonomy): domain Eukaryota; kingdom Viridiplantae; phylum Streptophyta; class Magnoliopsida; order Solanales; family Solanaceae; genus Solanum; species Solanum acaule. The sequence goes on from JAJOOR010009065.1 coordinate 387, forward strand.
ATTAAAAATAAAAATAATATTTTCTAATCTAGGAAGAAGATATAAGAAAATAGGCAACACTTTAAATCTAATGTTAGAAAACGAGACAGTAAAACTAGAAGATAGTTTAACTGCAATGATAAGAATAACAAAAGAAAATGAAGAAATAGATAGGCAAAAAAGAAATAGAAATAATAAAACAACAGGTGAAAAAAGAAGTACAACAAGTAGAGGAAGTAAAAAATACCAAAATATTAGAATTAGAAAAGGAATTAGCAATGTTAAAAGAAATGTATAAAATAAAACAAAAAGAGAAAGAACAAGAATCAAAACTAAAAGATGAAATAAATGAATTTAAAGAAAAATTACAATTAGAAGAAGAAAATCTAGAAATTGATGAAATAAATAATAATCTAGAAGAACAATGCTCAGAAACAAGCGAAACATACACATAATTTTTAGAAACTTTAGAAAAAACTAAAAATCTGGAAGTAAATACTGGAGACGTAGAAATGAAAGAAAAACCTAGTACCTCAGGAATAAAGAATCCAAAACTTTTAAATCCAAGACATTACAATTCAAACTATGAACAATATGATAGAGATAAAACTATCTGGGATAAAAGACTAAATAAAAAATGGACACCAAAATCAACAACTGAACAACATAATTTCTTAGATCTAGACTGCGTAAAACATATAAACAAAACAATCCAATTATGGATGGGATATATATCAAAACAATTAATAGATAACAAAATAGGAATGACAGAAACACCAGGATATATAGAAAGAACAATTATAGGAACAGTAAAATTATGGTTGCAAAACTTAACAAGTGAAAGTTTAAAAACATTAAGAAGTAATAAAAAAATTGATGGTGAAATAGCTACAACGGCTATGGAAATATTATATAAATATGAAATTGCAATAAGGAATGAATTTAGCAGTATGACAACAGAAGTAGAAGAACAAAATAAAGAAAAAATCATAAACATAAATCTAATGTCAAAATTAGCAATATGTAATATGTGTTATATAGATGAATATACATGCACATTTAGAGAATACTATTATAAATGAACATACAATACAAAAGAAAGTAAAGAAATAAGAAATCTATGTTTTACAAAACTATCAGAACCTTTTAGTTCAAAAGTAATAAAAAGCTGGAATGAAGAAGGACTAACAGATACCCTAGGAGCTAGAATAAAATTCTTACAACGATGGTTTGTAGCACTATGTGAAAAACATAAAGAAGAAATACAATGGAAAAAATACTAATAAAATTTTTAGCATGTTGTAAAAATAAACCGCACTTCAATTTGGATGTATAGACAAGTATTATAAAAAGAAATATAGAAACTATAGAAATTATAAAAAATATAGATCAAAGTATAAGGACAAAACACCTAGAAGGAAATACTATGTAAAAAATTACAAAACGAAAAGACCTTATAGGCCAAAGAAAAAATTAACAGAATGTACTTGTTACAATTGCGGAAAATTAGGATACTTACCTAGAGATTGTAAATTACCTAAAAATCCAAAGAAAAAACAAATCTCAGAAATATTAATAAATAGTGAAAGATATATGCAAATAGAATACATAGATTACAAATTAGAAAGTGATGACAGTATATATGAATTATCAGAAAACGAGATAGATGTTGAAAAAATAGAAGATAATTCAGTAATGATAGAATCAGATAAAGAAGAATCTGATATAGATGACTGAAAAAGATATAAGGATAATAACTAAAGAAGAATATCAAGATGAAGAATCTTTAGAACAAAAAATAATATTTGATAATAATATATTTGAACAAATAAAAGGAAAAGAACTAGACCTAAGAGTAGAAAAAATACTAGAAGTACTAACAATAAAAAATTGGTTTAAAATACAAAAGGAAGAGTACTATGTGATAAGCCAAAATGAACATATTATAGACTGTAAATATACTCAAGGTAAGGCTAAACTACCAATAATAAATAAAAGAATAATAAATAAGGAAATACAAAACATTAAAGCTAGAAATCCAATTAAATATGTACATTTGGGAGCAAACAGAAATACTGATAAAAGCATGTTTTAGAGAAGGAATAGATACGCCTATAGAAATATACTTAGCAGATGATATAATTATACAACTTATAGAAAAAAGCATAATAAGTGCAGTAAGAGGTAATTTAATATATCAGAAATTCAAATTTATAATAAGTGCTAACTACTCAGTAGCAGTAAATGATAGAAATATAGATAAATCATTAGTATTACATTGGAAAATGTCAGGAATAAAATTAGCCCCAGGAAGCAAAATATTCACGGCAAGATGTAAAAACTTATATGTATTCACAACAAAGCATAAGATAATGGCAAAAAATAAGATAATTAAGATAGAAATAGAAGATCCCTTTGAGAGAATAGTTACAGTCATAGATAATAATGATTATAGTTATATAGAAATCAATGTAGAAGAAGACTTAGAAATAGTAAAAGAAAGGCTAATTACATCAGGAAGCACATCAAAGAGAATACATTATGAAATACCCCAGACATCATCAAAAATGAGTACATCAGGAAGACTAAATTACAAAACTCCTAAACTGATAGAACAAATAACAGAAGAAACAAACCCTTATAATTATTACATAACAAGAGTGATGGAACAACGAAAATATCTAATACTAATAAATACAGGACAAGAAGAAAATTACATTACAAGAGAATTAGTAATAGAAGATGAGATAATAACTCAGGCACAATTATGCCCTGAATTACCAAAAACACTAATGACTACTGAAGAGATAACATAAAAGGAAACAATCATTGGAGGAATACCAATGGTAATAAAATTTAGAATACATCAAGGAAAAGAAAATATTACATTAGGAATAAAATGGCAAGAACAAATGAAACCATATAACTTGGAGGATAAACAATTAACAATTAAATATGAAAATAAAAAAGTAACAATAAAAAGAACTTTAACATGAAAATATACATACTTGCAAAAATAATAATAGAAGGATATTACAATAGATATTATACACCAATAATAGACACAGGAGCAGAAGCTAATATATGTAATATAATTGTTTACCAGTAGATAAATGGGAAAAATTAAAAACACCATTAGTGGTAACAGAATTTAATAATGAAGGGAGTATGATTACCTATAGAGCAAAAAATGTAAAAATACAAATATTGGATAAGATATTGACCATAGAAGAAATATATAACTTTGCACTTACCACAAAAGATATGCTATTAGGAATGCCATTTTTAGAGAAATTATACCCACATATAATAACAAAAACACACTGGTGGTTACAACACCATGTAAATGTAAACATAAAGTAGGAGCTAAAAGAGTAAATAATAAAAAACGAAAAACAACAGAATGGATAAAAGGAAATGAAAAAATAACGCAAAAATTGGAAAACTTAAAAGGAGAAGACCCTAAAATAGAGTTGATCATATTTTCTATAGATAAAGTAAAAATAATTCAAGACAAATTAGAACTATTATATAGTGAAGATCCTTTACAAGGATGAGAAAAACATAAAACAAAAATTAAGATTGAATTAATAGATGACAATAGTATAATAATGCAAAAACCATTAAAATATAATTTTAATGACTTAGCAGAATTTAAGATACACATAGATGAGTTACTAGAAAAATGATATATACAAGAAAGTAATAGTAAACATACAAGCCCAACATTCATAGTAAACAAACACAGTGAACAAAAAAGAGGAAAAAGTAGAATGGTTATTGATTACAGAAATTTAAATACAAAAACTAAAACATATAATTACCCAATACCAAATAAAATATTAAAGATAAGATAAATACAAGGGGATATAATTATTTTAGTAAATTCGATTGTAAATTAGGATTTTACCATTTAAAACTAGAAGAAGAATCTAAGAAACTTACAGCATTCACTGTACCTCAAGGATTTTATGAATGGAACGTACTACCATTTGGATATAAAAATGCATCAGGAAGATACCAACACTTTATAGATAATAACTTTAAACAACTAGAAAATTGCATAGTATACATAGATGATATATTATTATATTCTAATACACAAGATGAACATATAAAATTATTAGAGAAATTTATAAATATTATAGAGACATCAGGCATAAGCCTGAGTAAAAAGAAAGCGGATATAATGAAAAGACAAATAGAATTCTTGGGAATACAAATAGATAAAAATGGAATAAAAATGCAAACACATATAGTACAAAAAATAATTAACTCAGAAGAACAATTAGATACGAAAAAGAAATTACAATCATTTTTAGGATTAGTAAACCAAGTAAGAGAATACATACCGAAATTGGCAGAAAATTTAAAACCTTTACAATGGAAACTAAAAAAGGATGTGGAATATCAGTTTGATAAGAAGGACCAAATACAAATAACTAAAATAAAATTATTATGCAAAAACCTACCTAAATTATATTTTTCGGATGAAAACAAAAAAATTATTTACATAGTAGAATCAGATGCTAGTGAAAAGAGTTATGGAGGAGTTTTAAAATACAGGTATGATAAAGAAAAAACAGAACATCATTGTAGATATTACTCAGGAACATTTACAGATACGAAAATAAAATGGGAAATACACATAAAAGAATTATATTCAGTATATAAATGTCTGTTAGCATTTGAACCATATATTATATATAATAAATTTATCATTAGAACAGATAATACACAAGTAAAATGCTGGCTAACAAGAAAGGTACAAGATTCCGTTACTACGAAAGAAATAAGGAGATTATTCTTAAATATATTAAATTTTACATTTACAATTGAAGTGATAAGAACTGACAATAATATTGTTGCAGATCACTTATCAAGAAAAAGCTACGCAAACTGAAAAAGATACCACTATGGAAGAGTTGCTCAAAACCATGGCTATACTTTGTACAAAGGTAGATGGCATGGGTGAAGAGATCAACCAAATAAAAATTAAAGTTAATAATTTGAAAGTCAGGCGCATGACTCTAAAAATGCAGAGCTACGTCAATCGGAAGACGAAAAAATTCCAGAGCTAGAAGGAGACGTTGGGAAACTCCATAAAACCCATAATGTTTGCCAAATGATAACTACAGGTACGAGCAAATCAGTTAGTGGAAAACAACACAAAAATATAAATTTAAACCAAATATTTGAAAAACCTTTTACCCCAAAACCACCAAGAAACTTTCCAATATCAGAACCACAAACATCCACATATGCAGATAGCCTACACCATGATAAAAGGATCTACAACCATATTAGCAGAAGTTATACAGAAAATATCCATAAAATCCAAATCTATCTCAACCTTAATCCCAGATCTACCACAACTAAAGAACCAAACCAAGACTATTTAACTCAGAAGTTATAAGGCTATAATAAACTAATTGCACAACCAAAAACCAATGCAAATCTAGTCAAAACATGTTACAATTATGGATTACTAAATACGATATACACGTATGATGGAGAAGAACTAAGCGGAATACCAGAATTACACAGATCATGTATTACCTATAAAAGAGTAACCAAGGGAAATCTATTTTATATAAAATTCTATACGAAGAAATAAAACCTCCAATACAAGTGGTGAAAATAGGTTTGACAAAAGATATGATAATACCAGAAGATATCGGACAACAACCAGAGATACAAAAAATGGAGATGCCAAGTTTTTACGCAAATAAGAGAATTATTGGAATATCAACTATCATTCAACAATTAGCCAACAATTATCTAAATGGAAACGCTATATGGAGTTATTATTCTAGGGACCAGTTAATGATTTATTTCAATTCCAGAGAGTTAAGGAAAACAGATATGGACGAAGTCCAGAGATGGATTTTATCATTACTCAAACCAGAAGAACGACCTACGACACGAGCACTAAAGATGGGATTTATTTCAGCAGAACTATTAACTAGGTACTGTAAGCTAATAGGACATAAGTATCCTGATCATATATGTTCGAAGTGTAATGGAGAAGACAACATAATTCCAGACGTACAGCTAGAATAATTATCTAAGAGCAAACGACAAAACAAAAAGATAAGAGATAAGAGATAAGAAGAGACACGAAGAAAGACAAAGACAAAGGAAGCAAGAAGATAAAGAAAGCAAGAAGATAAAGAAGATAAAAAAGAAAAAGAAGATAGTGACATAAATAGTAAAGCCGCCCCCTTTACTTTTCTGAAAGGCCAAATGTGAATAGTAAAGGCCAATAAATAGTAGAAGTCATTTGTGAATAGTATAAGATAGATGTAAATAGTAGGAGTCATTTATTTTCTTATAAATAGGCATAGATGTAAACATTGTAAAGCAAGCCTTCATTACGGAGCACTTGTAAAAACACTCTCTAAATAAAATATAAAAGCTTTTTGTATCTAATGGAGCAAACTAACTCAGCTATCATGGAAAAGCAAGAGGCAAAGGTATATTATTCTTTAAATATGCAGAACTAAATTCATATATTCCTGAATATCATAACTATGATTGAATAAGCTTATGTTAGTTATTATGTATTAGAATTATACTATGTCATGTTTTCTAGTTTATTAGCAAACAGGAAAAGAGAGAAATCTTCTATAACTATGCCATCCTAAAGTTGAAACCGGTAGGCGAAGAAGCCGTGTAGGGGAGTAAACACAGTTGAGGCGCTGTTTAAGAAGAAAGTATCTGCTAAAGTACGATGCCAGTAGTGATAGGAGAACATGATAAGGGATAATCTAGTTCATAATAATCTAATATCACCTTATTCAGTTATGAATATGATAGGAAGGAATAATTTGAAAAATTCTGAATTTGAAGATGAATACATTTATTCATGATGAAATGATAAGAAGCTATGAGACACTAATTTATATATACTCAAAGATATAGAAATCATTGAATTAAGAGAACTGATATGGAAGAAGATATTTGTTTATGAAGAAACTGAATTATTAGAACAAACATGGTATGAAATAGATCTACATGACCTATACTTAGTCAATGAAAGGATAGAGTTATATGATCTAGGAATAGAAAATTCAGATTAAAATGAACTACGAATATTTACAATATTGGATAGAATCTATGGAAGATATAAAATTATTAGAACAATTAATGGAGGAAAATTTATATATGTACCTAAGAACCCAAGATATGTTATATCTAGAGTATATCATAAATGATATTAAAGAAATAACGAGATTAAAACCCCTAGAAAAAGAATATTATAATAAAACTTTTACTGAAGATTAATATAAGAACGATGAAGTCCGCACCGCCGAAAAATGGTATCAGAGCAAACGACAAAACAAAAAGATAAGAGATAAGAGATAAGAAGAGACAAGAAGACAAAGACAAAGGAAGTAAGAAGATAAATAAAGCAAGAAGATAAAGAAGATAAAGAAGATAGTGACTATCTAGGACTGTGATTCCCTTTCTAGCCTAATCTCATCACCCCCTTCATAGGTGACACTTTCAGAAAAATCCAATCATTAACTTGGAACTCTAAGTCCCTTCTCCATACATCTGTATAGGACTTCTAACGACTCTGGGCTGTCTTAAGTCTCTCTCTAATGAGATGCACTTTTTCCATGGCATTATGAACTGAATCTGGCTCTATCAAGGCTGCATAACCTACTTCAGACCAACCAACTGGAGATCTACATCTACGCCCATACAATGCCTCATAAGGGGCCATTTGGAAACTGTAATGGTAACTATAAGAGGAAGGTGATCATCCCATCCACCCTTGAAATCGATTACACAATCTCTCAACATGTCTTCTAAGGTCTAAATGGTATGCTCTGCCTTACAATAGATGTTGGATCACCCGCACACATTTTCAACAACAACATCTGAAAAATCGGATGCACTGCTGCTAGTTCTGTTGGCAACTCTAACTCATAAGCCATTTTAATAACTCTTTTCAAAATCTTGTAAGGGCCTACATATCTAGGACTGAGCTTCTCTTTCTTTCCAAATCTCATCACCCCCTTTATAAGTGACACTTTTAGGAAAACCCAATCATCAACTTGGACCTCTAAGTCCCTTCTGCTTACATATGTATAGGACTTTAGGAAACTTTGGGCTGTCTTAAGTCTATCTATACTGAGCTTAACCTTTTCCATGGCATCATGAACCGAATCTAGCCCTATCAAGGTTGCTTCACCTACAAACCAACCAGCTGGAGAACTACATTTACCCCCATAAAATGCCTTATGAAATGACTCCAATAAATAAGAGGTAAACTGAGGACCTCTATCTGTAATGATAGATAAAGGAACCCTATGCAACCTGACTATCTAATTAATGCAAAGTTTGAATAGTCCTCCACCGAATTTGTAGTCTTAACATCCAAAAAGCGCGCAGACTTAGTGACTCTATCAACTATCACCCAAATGGAGTCATGTTGTCTGCGAGTACGGGGTAAACCTGTAATGAAGTCCATGTGGATCACTTCCCAGTTCCAAATAGGAATGTGGATCTCTTGATTCATACCTCCTGGTTTCTGATGTTCTACCTTCACTTGTTGGCAATTAGGGCACTTAGCCATAAAATCCGCTATATCCCTTTTCATACCATTCCACCAAAACAAATCCTCGAGATCACGGTACATCTTAGTGGCACCTAGATAAATAGAATATCTGGAGTTATGGGCTTCTGTAAGAATCTTCTGTCTCAACTCACCAACCTTAGGAACACATAATCGACCCTGATAGCAAAGCATACCATCTCCCCCTTGGGAAAAAACCTCAATTCTCTACTGATGGACTGCACCCTTTAGTTGAAGCAATATAGGATCACTGTCTTACTTTTCCTTAACCTCCTCTACCAATGAAGATTCTGACCCATTTTGAACTGTCACACCACTATCTGATATGCTCATTAGGCGAACTCCCAAGCGAGCAAGCCTGTGAACATCTTTTGTGAGCTCTTTTCTTTCTTCATCAACATGTGCTACACTACCCATAGATAGTCTACTAAGAGTATGTGCTACTACATTGTCCTTACCAGGATAGTAATGCACACTCATATCATAATCCTTAAGGAACTCTAGACATCTCCTCTGGAGAAGATTCAAATTTTTCTGGGTGAACACATACTGGAGTCTTTTATGGTCTGTGAATACATAAACGTGAATACTATACAAGTAATGTCTCCAAATCTTAAGTGCAAACACCACTGCTGCAAGATCGAGGTCATGAGTTAGATAGTTCATCTCATTCACCTTAAGCTGTCTTGAAACATAAGCTATAACCTTCATTCGCTGCATTAACACACAACCTAGGCCGACTCTGGATGCATCACATTAGATCACATAACCGTCTGAACCCTCTGGTAGAGTAAAAACGGAGTTGTAGTCAACATAGTTTTCACTTATGTGAAGGTTTTCTCACAATCATTTGACCATTGAAATTTAACCAGTTTTTGAGTTAACTTAGTTAATGGATAGGCAATGGATGAAAATCTTTCCACGAACCTTCTGTAATAACCAGCCAAACCCAATAATCTTCTGATATATGTAGGAGAAGTAGGTTCGGACCATTGTTCCACTGCTTCTACTTTCTAAGAATCCACTCGGATCCCTTTGCTAGACAAAATATGACCAAGAAAAGTAACATATTGCAACCAAAACTCACATTTGCTAAACTTAGCGAATAACTAGCGATCTTTGAGAGTTTGCAGGACAACCCTAAAATGATTTGCATGTTCTTTCTCATTCCTAGAGTAAATGAGGATATCGTCAATAAAGACAATAACGAACAAGTCCAAAGACTGCTGGAACGCTCTGCTCATCAAATCCATGAAAGTTGCAGGAGCATTGGTTAGTCCAAATGACATTACAACAAATTCATAATGACCATACCGAGTTTTGAAGGATGATTTATCTCTGACTCTGAGCTGATGATAACTAGATCTGAGGTCTATCTTTGAGAAATGACTAGCACCCTAAAGTTGGTTGAACAAGTCATCAATCCTAGGGATATGGTACTTTTCTCTTGATTGTGACCTTGTTCAACTACCTATAGGTAATGTACATTCTGAGAGAACCATCTTTCTTCTTTACAAACAACACTGGTGCACCCCATGGGGAAATACTAAGACTGATGAATCCCTTAGCTAGAAGGTATTTCTACTACTCCTTCAATTCCTTAAACTCAGCTAAGTCATTCTGGAAGGAGGAATAGAAATAGGCTGGGTATCTTGAAATAGATCAATTCCAAAGGCGATTTCCCTTTTGGGAGGAACTTCGGGAAAGTCTTCTGGATACACTTCTGGGAACTCATTGATTACTGAAATTGACTCAAGAGTTGGGGTTTTAGAGCTTGAATCCTTAACCCGAACTAGATGATAGAGATAACCCCTAGAAATAATCTTTCCGGCCTTAAGGTAAGAAATGAATCAACCCATAGGCGCTAAGCTACTACCCTTCCATTCTAAGATTGGTTCGACTAGAAACTAAAAATGAACGATCCTAGTTCTACAATCGACTGAAGCATAACATGAATGTAACCAATTGATGCCTATAATGATATCAAAATCTACAATTTCTAACTCTACAAGATTTGCTCAGGTGACTTTTTGGGAGATTGTGACAGGTCTGTATACCCGTCTACCTATAACGGTGTCACCGACTGGAGTAGAGACTAAGAAGGGTTCTGAGAGAGTATTTGGACTAACATTGAAATTGACTTCTATATAAGGAGTTACAAAGGAAAGAGTAGCCCCTAGGTCTAACAAATCATAAACATCTAAGTCAAAGACTCATAACGTACCAGTGACTTCATCAGGAGAATCTTCCTGATCCTGGTGAGCTTGGAGAGCATACAACCTATTTTGGCGTTGTTCGCCACGTGTACCAGATGAGTGACCCTGCTGAGTTGGGCCACCTTCTGGTGCTGCTAAAGTTGTAGAGAAGCCCTACCATTATTGTCCCCTTGACCTAGTTTAGCAGAAGGACAATCTATCAACCCGTGACCAGACTAACCACACCCAAAACATCCTTCTTTTCCTATAAGACACTCGCCTGGATGGTACTTACCACACTTTCGGCAAGTTAGGTAGGTTCTGGTGCCTGATATACTACCTTGATACTTAGAACTTGGTGCCCTACCTTTCTAATCATTTCAGGACTTGGAGGATGAAGCACTAGCTGATGAAGATGTTGGAGCTGAAGTCTTCTGTTGAAACTACGAGCAATTTCAACGACCTAATTTCTGTTCAGAATACTCATAGTTGCCTATTCTAGCCTTTTTCTTATCCTTAGATGTTCCCTAAGCGTATCTCTGTCAACCTGCTGAGCATGATTCATGAGGCTAGATATGTTCATATTTTCCAGCAACATAACATTCTTACACTCTGTTTTCACTAAGTCGGATACCCCATACAGAAACTTGTTCATTTGAGCCCTACAAGATAGAGTAAAACTGAACAATAAACATAACTGACCAAAGCATATATCTGAGCAATGATAAGAGATAAGCATGATACTAAACTGAGAATACTAAACATGAAATGACTGAATGCAATGACGAAGTTTATAACATGTTGAGACTGAATAGTGAACTGTGACTCATAACGTGGTCAATGCAATAGAATTTAACTGTAAGGGAGCTAATAATAACCAACATAAAACCACATGGGCTAAATGTGGAGTTTGATGTATACGCCCCATCGAGAGGACCCAATATACCCTTCCACAGGTATAGAGGCATGACTGGCGTGATCACTTAAATGATGCCCAGAGAGGTGTCTTACAACCTATGGGCCACGTAGTCTTAGGACATGAGGGTGATTGAACCTAGTCCACTTGGTATTTTGCTACTCCCAATTGATTGTGTAATTAAAAATTTATGACTGAATATCTATAATACTGGATAGCTCAAAATACTGACATGATAATTGAAAATGCGACATTAATGTACTGATATGAAACATTTAAATCTGAGGCATGTATTTCTGTAATATCTAACCTAGCATGTGTAATTCATGAACTAAAATAACTACAGAGCTATGGTTCTGAATTCATGAAGGAATCTACGCAAGACAATACTAAAGTCATGGTAATCTAACTAGGAACATTAAAGTAACTGATTCATAATGATCTGGTAAAATTTTAGAAACCCTAGGTCTTGATAATATTAAGGGAATCAAGAATCTGATTGAATTTTTGGGACCTAATGGGTGAAAGGAACCCACTAGTGAAATCCCACATATCTGGTGACGAATTCCACGGAGAAATCTTTTGAATTTGGGGTTGGAACCGAAGAAAACTTATTGTGTTCTTGAACTAGAGCTGCTCAACTTTCCCCTTTATTTTGCTCTACGATTGATGAATTTTTGGTGAATAATTTATTAGGTTAGGTTCTAATTTGTTTACTAGGGAAAAACTGAGAAAAGACATGTAGTTTAGGTGTCCAACACATAGGGGAAAAGACCAAACGACCCCTAACATAAAAGTCTAACAGGCTGACCGCGATCCCCTATGACGGGCCGTCAAAAGGACCATGGACCATGAAGGTCAACATGGTCCTTGGTTCATTAGCTACTAGTTCTGGGGTCCTTGTCCACGAGCCCTATGATAGCCCATGTGAAGGACCAGAGACCATGAAGTTTGACATGGTCCTATACTTGGGATGGTGGCCTGACATCAGACCACAGAGCCCTCCACGGGCATATCAGGCCTGAGGGATTCTAACTCTCCACCACGGGCGCTAGTATGGCCTGTGAGGTGGTCGATGACCCGTGAAGGGTCTCGTGGTCCACCTCTGCTAGAGGGTGTACTGAAGTCCACAGGCAGTTCAACGGAACGTGGACCCTATCACGGTCCTGAACCCTGTCGTGGTTCGCTGGTTCAGGTGTTTTCTGCTGCATTTTCTAAGTCTGAGTTCCGAGGTGTTACAAGATGATTGTGTTTATTTGAAGGTTTCACCGTTGAAGGGTATTATGAGGTTTGGAAAGAATGGGAAGCTTTGTCACGCCCCGAGGCTACCCCCTTGATGTAACTGTAACACCCCCGTAAAATAGTGAGTTCTAGAGCCTTTCGTAAGAGTTTTGGAGTGTTGAATGAGGATTAAAATCAAAATAAATGGTTTCTGTATTTAGAATAGGGGTTTTAGGGGTTAGACGTTCGGGTACGACTCCGCAAGGACCACCCAAGGGGTCCTTGAGGAGGACCCCAAAACAGTCCCCAAAACAGTCCAATTTTTGTGACCTACGGATGGCCATCTACGGCCAGTAGATCAATCTATCCCCCGTAGGTCATGGGAGTAGGTCAAGGTCTGCAAATGAAGCCTCAGACTCCAACCACGGAAGTGATTGACGGTCAGTACACCCATCCACGGTCCATGGATGGGTGGTCGTGGATGCTGCCAGATTTTAACTTTTTTATTTTAAGTTGGGGGTTTTAGGAATTGATTAGTTAATTAATTAGGGGTTAAGGGAGGTCGATCAGTTATTTAATTAGCCACCTATATAAGTATAATACACCCCTAAACTAATCACTTTAACTAATTCATCTGAAGACCCCAAATCACTCTCCAAAAATCATCTCTTTAGAATAGAAGAAGAAGAAGAAGAAGGCAGCAACTTAGGGAGATCCCCCCCCCCCCCCATTGATTCAAGTTGTTTTTAGGGCTTTTATTGATGGTATGTGAAACTTAATCATCAATGGGTTCTTCCACCCATGGAACCCCCATAGTTTCCCCACTTGTGAAATCAAAAACCCCATTTTAGCTAGGGTTGTGCTTGCATTGTGGGTAGGGTTTGGGAGTGATTCCAATCTAGTGGATATCACTCAATTATAATTGATTTAGCTTTTTTTTAGTGATATTATGATGATTTCATTGATTTCTATGATAAACCCTAATCTAAGTTGATGAATGTGATAATTGTGGGTTTATGCCATTAGAGGCAAAGTTTGAACATTCAAAGGTGATCTTCCTAAATCAATGTCTTGTATGCTAATTGATTATAGTTAGGATAATCTAATCATGAATTGAACTAGACTTTATTGAATAGGAAGGATCTTGACTTGTAAATTTAGAATTGAACCTTTATGAATCAATTATGACAAAAATCACTTAGTAGCAAAGAATGTGATTGAATAGCTTGTAATTTAGACATGAATCATGATAGAATGAAGCTAAACTTGAAAGAAGGGCTTGTAGCAATCATTGTTAGGGATTTGGGGGTAAAGTCAATATGATGTGATCTTGTTGTGTATTCTCTTTCTCTTACACACTTAGGCATGAATTGCTAGGAGATCCAAGGGTTCTCTCACGTAGAAATATTCTAGGTTTGCTTAATAACCTAAAATGAATCAAAGCATGTTAGACTAGAATAACTTAAAATTGTGATATATGATGCCTTCATGTATATCTTGGCTTAGTAGGATAAGACCAAGGTTGATAGCCTGGGATGGAGGATCCATACTCTCCTAAGGTATAGCTTGACTTAGCATTGTAGAATGCATGTCATGGTAGCATGAGTTAGGTGTAGTCATGGTAGCCTAGGATTGAGGATTTATACTCTCTATGGGTAGCTTGAACTAGCATTGTTAGGATGCATTCATGGTAGCTTGACTTAGTTTGGCCAAGACCTTTTCATGGTAGCTTTGGGATAGATGAGTTATACTCTCCTAAGAGTAGTTTAGGATTGAGGCTCCATACTCTCCTAAGGGTAGCTTGACCTTACATTGTAAGAAGCATATCATGAGTAGCTTGAGTTAAGGTAGTCATGGTATCTTGGGATTGAGGACTCATACTCTCATAGTATAGCTTAGGGTTGAGAATCATACTCCCCTTTGGATATCTTGGACTTGCATGTTAGTGTGTCTTCCAAGTTAGTTAGCTTAGCTTAACCTAGTTATTTAGTAAGATGATAGCATGGTCTAGCCTATTAGGGGGTTATTCCTTTGTAGCCTTGAAGAGGTAAATAGACTAGAGGGATTAGTCCCCCTACTAGTGAACATTCATGATAGTCTAAATGAGTACTTAGTGTGGGTAGTAGTATGTGATGCTATTCATAAATTGCACAAGTATAACTTAAGGCTAGGTATGAAGGGTTCCCACACATAGTATGCCTTAGCTTGGGTTGTTGCCATAGTTGCCCACCCAAGATATGATTGACTAATGTGGTAGTTCCCTTGTCAATATGAAGCAATCTTATAGTAAGACCAAAGTAGGGTGAATATGACTAAGTTGACTTCAAGGTTATGCTTAGTGTGAAGGGTAGTATTGGATGCCTTTCATGCATTGCCCAAGTGTGTCGTGAGGTTACTTAGAAGTATGGTGCTCTTATGGTAGAAAAACTTATGACTTAACTATGCACATAGATTATGATTAAGATGACTAAAATGGGATACTTGTCTTGGGTGGTATTGTGGGATGCTATTCATGCTTTGCACTTGTATGCTTTTGAGGTTACTTGATAATGGTGCCATTATGGTATGGATTACCATGGATCAATTATGCTTATATGAATATGACTTGTCTCCTCTACTCATTAACTATGTCTTCTGTTAACTTATGTTTATATGATGCTTATGTTGGAGAACATCATGTGACTATGATGATTATGCTATGGATATGTTATTATCTCTTATGCTTATGTCTTATGTTGACTAACCATTTTGAGATGCTCTTATGATGTTGTGCTAGCTTTCATACTTGGTACATTTTGTACTAACGCATATTGCCTACATTCTAATCAAATGTAGGGTTGAGGAGATTGAGTTGCTTGGAAGGGTAGGTTTCCATGGATCAAGAAGAGTTGAAGAATTGGTGAGACCTCGGTTTTTGGTACCGGCATGCAAAGGTTCGAATCCTTTTACTCCAGATTATGAACACTCGATCGGATCTGTCAAGAACGAGCTGACGGCTACAGGGGAAGCAGCTGACTGCAGTCCCTGAGCCCGCAAGCCAAAGGTTTTACTTTCATAGCTTCAAGGACAAACCCATCATGTTCCTTTATGTCATTTCTTTATTTTTTAGACTATGTATGGGCTGCGTCCCAAGAGTTTTATTCTAGTATTATGTTAGATGGTTTGAGACAAAGGTTTAGTAAAGACTTCGGCTTCTTTTGTTATGAAAATGACTTCTATTGTAAAATTTTTAAATTTTCCCGTATTTCCTATTTATCTTATGTTATGATTATGTTAAGGGCTTGTATGAGACCCCTTCGGGGTCAAGTACGCCATATTACTTCCAGGAGGTAACCCCGGGTCATGACAAACTTGGTATTAGAGCATAAGGTTTTGGGATAAAGTTTAGGATGTCTCAAACCATGTATGGTACAGTCTTGTTCATAGGTGTGAGTCGTGACACATTTTATGAATAGGAGGCTATTGGATGCTTAGGAAAAATCTCACTTTTTCATTCTCTTAATCGTGCCATAGAGTTTGGTTTTAGTAGGTCCTTTTTTTAATTTTTGCCCATTGTTTTCTAGGGTATGGTGAACACAAGGTTAATGCTAGGGGTAAAGAGGAAGGAAATGTGTAGCAAGAAGTTCCTCCCCAAGTTCCACCTCAAACTCCTCCTCAAGCTCCAAATAACCCTCCAATTGGGAATGCCACTGTTGAAGAATTTAGGACCTCTATGCATCTATTGGCTCAAGCCTTGACGACGCAAGCCAATAGAGAGGTGGTGGCTCCGGTAAACCCTATAAGTGGGATGGGTGCTTTTAGAGTAAGAGAGTTTTTGAGGATGAACCCTTCAGAGTTTAGTGTCTCCAAAGTGGAAGAATATCCAAATGGGTTCATAGAGGAGGTTTATAAGGTGCTATCAATAATAGGGGTGACTTCTATTGAGAAAGCGGAACTAGCCGCCTATCAATTGAAGGACGTTGCCCAAATTTGGTATGAGCAATGGAAAGATAGTAGGCCGGTAGGAGCGGGCCCTATAGAGTGGGAGATGTTTAAGAAGGAATTTCTAGATAGGTTCTTCCCCCGGGAGTTGAGGGAGGCCAAATTGGGAGAATTCATCAACCTCAAGCAAGGTAGTATGAGTTTTAAGGAGTACTCTTTGAAATTCACCCTTTTGTCTAAGTATGCCCCAAGCTTGGTAGCTAATATAAGGGATTTGATCAATAGGTTTATGATGGGGGTGTCCAATTTGGTAGAAGAAGAATGACGTATGGCAATGCTTGTTGATGATATGCATATCTCACGCCTCATGGTGTTTGCCCAACAAATAGAAGAGTCAAAACTCAAGAAGGAGAGGGCTAGAGAGAAAAAGAGGTCTAGGATGGATAGTGATAAGTCCTTTCATGATGGGTCCGATGGGCATGGTCGTTCTATGAATCGACAAAAGTTTTCTGGACAAGAGTTTTCTAATGCTCCTAAGCATAAGAATGAGAGGGTGTCTACCCCTAGCCCACAAGGGATAGATAATGAGTTCCTATTGCCCTCTTGTGCTAGGTGTGGTAAGAGGCATGAGGGTAGGTGTTTGGCCAGTAGAGAGGGTTGCTTTAGTTGTGGTGAGAGTGGCCACATGATGAAAGATTGCCCTAACGCTAAGGTTACGAGAAGAGAAGGTAAACAAGTTGCCTCTAGTAGTGGGGATGTGGAGCCTCAAAAGAAGAATAAGTTTTATGCTCTCCAATCTAGAGAAGATCAAGAGTGATCTCCTCATGTCCTTTCCTGTATATGCTTTATGCTTTAATAAAATTTCCGGATTTCTTATTTTTTGTGACTTGTTATGTTGGACTTTGAAGTTGTTTTTAGCATGCATGATGTTTAGAAAAGTTTGTGTAGGCTTACTCCCAAGTGGGGGATAGTGTGCCTATCTAGTGGGGTTATTGTGTGCTTTATGTGTTTCCGTGTTTTCCTTATATGCATGTTCATGAAAGTGCCTAGGTCTTGTTAGAAATGATTTATATGCATTGTTTTTCTCATGAGGTAGTGCTTTGAATAGAATTGCATATAGACTTCATGAATTGATTATGAGTATGCCTTAGTGGTTGTAGTTGAAAGGTTCCTCCTTGAATAGATGCTTTTATGAGAAGTTGCATTTTAGGCTCCATGAGTGTGATTTGAGCATATTTTAGCTAGGAGATGTTAGTTCCTCCTTGAAAATGAGTAGATATAGGATTTGATGCATTTTGGGTTGGTGGAAGTAGTTCCTACTCCCTTGTGTTGCATTGTATGTGGTTAGCTTGGAATTGAAGTTTCTTCTTTGGTAGTGTGCATTAGATGTAGTAAATGCATAATGGGCTCCTAAGTTACATTTTTTACTTTAAGAAGTGTTTAAAGTGTCATTCGAGGATGAATGTTCCCAAGTGGGGGATAATGTAACACCCCGTAAATTAGTGAGTTGAACTAGTGAGTTCTAGAGCCTTTCTTAAGAGTTTTGGAGTGTTGTATGAGGATTAAAATCAAAAGAAATGGTTCCCGTACTTAGAATAGGGATTTTAGGGGTTAAACATCCGGGTACGACTCCCCAAGGACCACCCAAGGGGTTCTTGAGGTGGACCCCAAAACAGTCCAATTTTAGTGACTTACGGATGGCCATCTACGGCCAGTAGATCAATCTACGCCCCATAGGTCATGGGCGTAGGTCAAGGCCTGAAACAAGTCTGCAAATGACACCTCAGACTCCAACCACAGAAGTGATTGACGGCCAGTACACCCATCCATAGTCTGGGGATGGGTGGGCGTGGATGCTGCCAGTTTTTGACATTTTAGTTTTAAGTTGGGGGTTTGGGAATAAGCATCCATGGGTTCTTCCACCCACGAAGCCCCCATAGTTTCCCTACTTGTGAAATCAAAAACTCCATTCTAGCTAGGGTTGTGCTTGCATTGTGGGTAGGGTTTGGGAGTGATTCCAATCTAGTGGATATCACCCAATTATGATTGATTTAGCTTTGTTTAGTGATATTATGATGATTTCATGTGATTTATATGATAAACCCTAATCTATGTTGATTGATGTGATAATTGTGGGTTTATGCCATTAGAGGCAAAGTTTGATGGTTCCAAGGTGATCTTTCTAAATCAATGTCTTGTATGCTAATTGATCATAGTTTGGATCATCTAATCAATAATTGAACTAGACTTGATTGAATAGGAAGGATCTTGACTTGTAAAGTTAGAATTGAGCCCTTATGAATCAATTGTGACTAGTATCACTTAATAGCAAAGAATGTGATTGAATAGCTTGTAATTTAGACATGAATCATGATAGAATGAAGTTAAGCTTGAAATTAGGGCTTGTAGCCATCATTGTTAGGGATTTGGGGGTAAAGTCAATATGATGTGATCTTGTTGTGTATTCTCTTTCTCTTACACACTTAGGCATGAATTGCTAGGAGATCCAAGGGTTCTCTCACATAGAAGGATTCTAGGTTTACTTAATAACCTAAAATGAATCAAAGCATGTTAGACTATAATAGCTTGAAGTTGTGATGTATGATCCCTTCATGTATAGCTTGTCTTAGTAGGATAAGACCAAGGTTGATAGCTTGGGATAGAGGATCCATACTCTTCTAAGGTATATCTTGACTTAGCATTGTAGAATGCATGTCATGGTAGCATGAGTTAGATGTATTCATGGTAGCCTAGGATTGAGGATTTATACTCTCCTATGGGTAGCTTGAACTAGCATTGTTAGGATGTATTCAAGGTAGCTCGACTTGGTTTGGCCAAGACCATTTTATGGTAGCTTTGGGATAGAGGACTTATACTCTCCTAAGGGTAGCTTAGGATTGAGGATTCATACTCTCCTAAGGGTAGCTTGACCTTTCACTGTAAGATGCATGTCAAGAGTAGCTTGAGTTAGGGTAGTCATGGTAGGTTAGGATTGAGGACTCATACTCTCATAAGGATAGCTTAGGGTTGAGAATCATACTCCCCTATGGATAGCTTGGACTTGCATGTTAGTGTGTCTTCCTAGTTAGTTGGCTTAGCTTAACCTAGTTATGTTAGTAAGACGATAACATGGTCTAGCCTATTAAGGGGTTATTCCTTGGTAACCTTGAAGAGGTAAATAGACTAGAGGGATTAGTCCCCCTACTAGTGAACATTCATGATAGTCTAAATGAGTACTTAGTGCGGGTAGAAGTATGGGATGCTATCCATACATTGCACAAGTATGATTTAAGCCTAGTTATGAAGGGTTCCCACACATAGTATGACTTAGCTTGGGTTATTGCCATAGTTGCCCTCCAATAAATGATTGACTAAGGTGGTAGTTCCGTTGTCTATATGAAGTAAGCTTATAGTAAGACCAAAGTAGGGTGAATATGACTAAGATGACTTCTAGGTTATTCTTAGTGTGAAGGGTAGAATGGGGCGCCTTTCATGCATTGCATAAGTGTGTCTTGAGGCTACTTTGAAGTATTGTTCTCTTATGGTAGAAAGACTTATGGCTTAACCATGCACATAGACTATGATTAAGATGACTAAAAAGGGATACTTGTCTTGGGTAGTATCATGGGATGTTATTCATGCTTTGCACTTGTATGCTTTTGAGATTACTTGAGAATGGTGCTATTATGGTATGGATGACCAAGGGTCAATTATGCTTATATGTGTAACACCCCTCAAAATGAAGTAGGATAAAGTAGAGCCTCACATGGGTTTTATGCATTAATAACTTGTTAAAATAATGAAGAATAGCCCTTTTAGTCAGTTTTAAAGAGTTTGGAAGTCAAATGTCAAGGGACGACCAAGACGTTCGAAAACTAGTCTTTTACGTGTTGGTGTGTTCTAGTATGTTGTTCATGTTTTTATGTGTTGTTTGGAGTCTAAAATCAGTGGAGGTTACCCTAGTGTCTTAATAAATGTTTTTACGGTCAAAACGTTCGGGTACGACTCCCCGGGACCACCCTAATTGTCCCCGAGGAGGACCCCAACCCTTGGCCAAACAAGCTGCAAAGGCATCTTGAAAATGTGCATGGAGGGAGCATGTCCGCGTCGTGTACTAGCTCCACCAAGGGCCAAAAGTTTGGTCTGCGTCGCGGACTCTACTGTCTTGGAATTTAATTTCTAGAAACTTATGGGAACACCTCCGCGTCGCGGACTTGTTTCCCGACGAAATCTGTGAAAATAAAACTCAAGTTTGACTTGTGTAAAAGGTCCAACTAAGTGAGGGGTAGTTTGGGTACTTTGGGAAATTATTAGAAACGGTTATTCTACCTATTTTAGGGTATTTTAAGTGGTTAAAACCCCAATACCTAGAATTAGACCTCATTATCAATTGAACCTTCCCTCTCAAATAAATTCTCTCTTTAGAACTCCATGGAAGCCATTGATGAAGCTTCAAGCTAGGGGATGGGTTCCTACTGATTTCCTTCAATTCCTAAGGAAACTAATCACAAAAGTATGGGGATTTTATCTTTGATTCTCCTTTCAATCAAAGAGCCAAATCAAAGTGATTTCAATGTTTTTAAAAAACCTTAAAAACCCCAATTTCAATTCTAAGATTGGATTCTTGCATGAAAGTATTTCAAATAATGATTTATGTTAATATTGATGGTTTTAAGATCAAAAACTCCATGAATCCTTGCATATCTTGAAATCCTAAATTTTGGGCCTAAAGTGGGTCTATTGATTATGAGCTAATAATGTGATATTAATGTGTAGATTGTTATGGGATATTGATTTAGTATTGTTCTATATTGAATTATGAGGAATTGATGGTCAATTGTGTTATATTGGATGTTGGCCTTTAATGGGCAATTGTGACCTAAGGTCTATTATGAGGATGAAGGTGTGAATAGATTATTGATTCTAGTATTATATATATATATATATATATATATATATATATATATGTTGTAGATGTTATAGTTGTGTGGTTTATCCCTTTGAAAGTGGGGAGGTGTTTACTTTATAAGCATGTTCTGATCATGGCTTTGTAGGCAAAGTTGGATGATTGTTGTTTTCAGTAATGTTGATTATGTGAAGGTAATGTGATATGATGTGAATTTATGTATGATCTAAAAGAATGAAAGGTGACTTCTGTAGAGACTGTATGTGTTATGCTTGATTGTTGTCTTCTTTGAATGACTTATAATGAAGGTGAGGTTAGGATAGACTATGTTTATACTCTCACACCTAGTGAAGAATGAATGAAAGAAGGCGAGAATGAATGAATAGAATGGGAGTTAATGCGAATGAATGAAAGTTGGGTCTATTGTAAAGATAGTCTCAGAATGTACTCCATTAAATGAATGGGGTTCCTAGATTAAAGGTTTTCTCATCTTTGAATCCAAGAGATTTCTTAACGAATGTACGAGGGTTAGCATGGGTATTCCTTCGTGAGTTGAGATGATAATACATAGTACCATTCCTTATCCCTAAATGAATGAATGTTGGGTTATGATGAGTACTCCTTCGTGAGTTGAGATGAGAATACTTAGTAGCAATCCTTATCCCTAAATGAATGAATGATATGAATGTCCAAACTCTGTGGGGGAGTGATGTCTAGCACCGAGAGGATGTGAAGATGGGTGGGTACTCCTTCGTTAGTTTAGATGTGAGTATTTAGTAGCAACCCTTAAGATGGGTGCCCCTTCGCTAGTTGAGATATGGGTACTTGGAAGCAATCCTTCTATCCCTTAGCTATGTGCCCACAAAGGACTAGCTAGTGGTCTTTACGACATAAAGGCTAAAAGAATGACCCTACCTTAAGCAAGTGGGGATCCCTCATCCGGTAAGGGTTACTACCGGGATTCCATGTCAAGCTTCATGGTCTATATCGGTTAAGGTTCTTCCCCCACTTTAATGAATGAATGAACAAGAATCTCTTAAGGGTGTACTACTTAGGATAGGTGGTGGAATGAGACATCATCTAGACATTGCACAAGTAGACATTTAAGGAAGATCTTGGTGTGTCTTAGTAATGATAATGAATCAATGAGTCTTGTTGGGCTAATTAATGAAAGTGTTGGTCTTTGAGCATGTTAATGTGAAAGTGAGTAATAATGAATTGAATGTAAGTGATTATGTTGAATTGAATATATGTGATGATCTTATGTCATTAATGAATGAGGTTGCCTAAATGTATTAAGATGAATGAACGATTATGTTGAGATGTGAATGGAGCTTGTCTTGTGTAGCCTTAAGGATCACTTGGGTGTGGTATGGAGAGGTAGTATGGGCTACCTCACCGTGTCTTACTTAGGTGAGTCTGGGGATGACATTTGATGAGTGTTCTAGTGTTTTGAAGTGACTTGTTTGCTTATGCTCTTATATATCTTATGTGATTTATTGGTGAAGGTTGGTATGCATGGTAAGTGCACTTTGTGTGACCTTAAGGTGGTGCCTTAGTGTGGGTGATAGTATGGGACGTTGCCCATACATTGCACAAAGGGATTGCTTAAGGGTTACTTAAGGTGGAGGTCCAAGGCAAGAAGGTAAAGGTAAATGGGTTATGTATGTTTATGAGGTGTTGTGAAGCATATGACTTTGTATCGTTGGTTGTGACTTGTAATGTGCCTATTATGTTGATGTTTATGAGATTTTATCAAAATAGCATGAAATCATAACTTCCAAACAAATGTCCTTTTTAGCATGTTTTGCATATTCTCATACTTAGTACGTGTGTTGTACTAACCCCTTTCTTCTATTTTACTACAACTGTTGGTTGTGGTAACTAGGAGGAGATTCTGCTTTGGAGTTGTTTGAATTGCTTCACTCTTCCAACTCTTTGGTATGTCCCCAAGATTCGAGGACTATGTTTAGAAGTTTCTTAGTCATTGTAATAGACACTTAAGTTTCATTGCATTTGTAAAGGGCCGTGTCCCTTAGTACGTTTTAAGTTCTTCTTTAAGATTGGCTAAAGAGACTTAGTAGTTCCGCTTGCGTATTGATGTTTTCAAATGTTGATGACTCTTGAAATCTTATGGTTTTGTTGAATAAAAGTTTTAAATTCTTAGTGATTTTTATGATCTATGCGATGAATGAATGCTAAGGCTTGTATAAGACCTCCGAGAGGTCGAATACGCCTTTAACGGCTAGGGGGTGCTATCGGGTCGTTACAAACTTGGTAACAGAGCATGAGGTTTTAAAGATTACTTTTAGGTTCAAAGTCCTGAAAGCCACGTCTAGTAGAGTTTTGTTCATTGATGTGAGTCGCGACACATCTATGAGCGAGAGGCTATAGGACGATAGAAGTTTCACTTTCTTTCATTATTCTTGATGTCGTGCCTTAGAGTTTGGTCTATAAGTGTCCTTTTCCTAATTCGTCTCTTGTGTTTATAGGATATAAATACGAGGGATAACCGGAGGAGAGTGGAAGAGGAGATAGATGATGGGGGAGTTCCTCCCCAAGGAGTTCAAGGTGGCCAAGCTCCTTTAGGTGGGCAAGAGAATGTGGTTCCGGTGGTTTCCCCGGATATGACTAATGGGGAGATTAGAGAGGCCTTTCTCTCCCTGGCCCGTGCCATGACTACTCAAGCAAATAGAGATGTGAGGCCTAGGGTGAATGCTATTGAGAGTACCGTGGCTTCAAGGTTAAGGGATTTCACAAGGATGAACCCTCCTACCTTCTTTGGTTCTAAGGTAGATGAGGACCCACAAAACTTTATAGATGAGGTGTTTAAGATTGTGGATGCAATGGGAGTGACTCCTAGGGAGAAGGTGGAGTTGGCTTCCTACCAACTCAAGGATGTAGCTCAAGTGTGGTTTGAGTAATGGAGGGATGAGAGACCCATAGTGGCTGACCCAATAGATTGGGGAGTGTTTAAGATGGCCTTTCTTGATAGGTTTTTCCCCTTAGAGTTGAGGGAACAAAAGTTGGTTGAGTTCATGAACCTACGTCAAGGGAATATGAGTGTGAAGGAATACTCTCTCAAGTTTACCCAACTCTATAAGTATGCTCCTACCTTGGTAGAAAATTCTAGTGCTAGAATGAATAAGTTTGTGATGGGGGTTTCCGGTTTGGTTGAAGAAAAGTGTCGTACGGCCATGCTCCATCATGATATGGATATCTCTAGGCTTATGGTTTATGCTCAACAACTTGAGGCGACAAAGCTTAGGAAGATGAATAGAGATATGAAGAGGGCTAGGCCGGATGAACAAAACTAATCTAGGTCTAAGAAGAGGTTCTATAACCAAAATTCTTCAATGGTCAACAATGATAGGGTGCCTAACCCTAAACCTCAAAGAGGGAATGGAGGTGGTTCTACTTTTGAGAGGCCTAGGTGTGCTACTTGTGGAAAGCAACATTTGGGCAAATGTCTTGCCTGTATGGATGAATGCTTTGGATGTGGGAGTAAGGGTCATAAGATGAGAGATTGCCCTACACTTAAGGCAAAAGGGAAAGAGACCAATCAAGTTGCTCATGATGGCCCGGATCCAAATGCTCCTAAGAGGAACCATTTCTATATGCTTCAAGATAACAAGGATAAGGGAACAAATGAAGGTAAGTCAATTTTCTTTGTTGTTTGATGATAACCTTAGATGGGTTTACCCCAAGTGGGGGATGATGAGTTGAGTAGTAAGGTTGTTGATATCCTTATCTTTTCCTTCTATTTTAATTCAAGCTTGAAACAAAGAGTTCTTAGTAGCATGTTGCATGTTGGAGTCTTATGTGAATTGAGTTTCTATATTCTCCTTATGATGTACATATTTTAGTTGAATTCTTGTTTAAATAAATAAATGAGTTTTCATGATTATGTCCCTTGTGATTTATATGCATTTATGAAGAATTGTTTAAATTGCTCCATGAGATGCCTAGTTGAGCATGCCTTGATGTGATCTTGATGTTGCATGATTATGCTTTTGAGAGAAATTGTATGGTGAGCCTATAAATGTTGTAATGAGCATGATATGCTAAGGGCAAGGAAGTTCCTCCAAAGAAATGAGAAATGGTAAAGTTTTGTGCATATTGAGTGGTAGATGTTATTCCTACTTCCTTGAATTGCATGAAAGTCTTGTGTAATGCTTTTATGCGGAGTTGATTTTTCCTCCTTGATGTGTGCTGAAGTAATGATATTACATGCTTGTTGTGGGCTGCTAGTCCTAGAGTCTTAACTCTATAATGTTTGAAGTGTCATTCGAGGACGAATGTTCCCAAGTGGGGGATATTGTAACATCCCACAAAATGAAGTAGGATAAAGTAGAGCCTCACATGGGTTTTATGCATTAATACTTGTTAAAATAATGAATAATAGGTTTTTAGTCAGTTTTAAAGAGTTTGGAAGTCAAATGTCAAGGGACGACCAAGACGTTCGGAAACTAGTCTTTTACGTGTTGGTGTGTTCTAGTATGTTATTTGGAGTCTAAAATCAGTGGAGGTGACCCTAATGTCTTAATAAATGTTTTTTGGGTCAAAACGTTCGGGTACGACTCCCCTGGACCACCCTAAGGGTCCCTGAGGAGGACCCCAACCCTTGGCCAAACAAGCTGCAAAGGTAGTTTGAAAATGTGCATGGAGGGAGCATGTCCGCGTCGCGGACTAGCTCCACCAAGGACCAAAAGTTTGGTCTGCGTCGCGGACTCTACCATCTTGGAATTTAATTTCTAGAAACTTACAGGAAAACCTCCGCGTCGCGGACTTGTTTCCCGATGAAATCTACGGAAATAAAACTCAAGTTTGACTTGTTTAAAAGGTCCAACTAAGTGAGGGGTAGTTTGGGTACTTTGGGAAATTATTAGAAACGGTTATTCTACCTATTTTGGGGTATTTTAAGTGGTTAAAACCCCAAGACCTAGAATTAAACCTCATTATTAATTGAACCTTCCCTCTCAAATAAATTCTCTCTTTGAAACTCCATGGAAGCCATTGATAAAGCTTCAAGGTCGGGGATGGGTTCCTACTGATTTCTCCTTCAATTCCTAAGGAGATTAATCACAAAGGTATGAGGATTTTATCTTTGATTCTCCCTTCAATCAAAGAGCCAAATCAATGTGATTTCAATGTTTTTCAAAAACCCTAAAAACCCCAGTTTCAATTCTAAGCTTGGGTTCTTGCATGAAAGTATTTCAAATGATGATTTATGTTAACATTGATAGTTTTAAGATAAAAAACTCCATGAACCTTTGCATATCTTGAAATCCTAAATTTTGGGTCTAAATTGGGTCTATTGATTATGAGCTAGTAATGTGATATTAATGTGTAGTTTGTTATGGGATATTGATTTATGTATTGTTCTATATTGAACGATGAGGAATTGATGGTCAATTGTGTTATATTGGATGTTGGCCTTGAATGGGCAATTGTGACCTAAGGTCTATGATGATGATGAAGTTTTGAATAGATTATTGATTCTA